>JANJYQ010196948.1:4279-18701 GCA_024605255.1 Rastrelliger kanagurta | reverse complement strand
GTCCAAAGGTCAATATGATAACCTCAACCTCTGTCCAATGCTATCCTGGCATTGTCACAACTCAAAGATTGGGTCAGCACCAGTTTAAATCATGGCAGGACAGGGATTGCAGGATATGAAAGAATATCAGCAGTTTGATAAGCATAGGATGAATACTCATACTGTGCGCTACATTGTGCAAACTTTGGTATTAAACACACTTACTGTAGCTTAAACTAAGACAAAGCTTCATTAATGATCTATTCATTCATAAACAGACTCTGACATGTCAAATAAAGGCAGATATCAGAATATGTCACCAGCACGTAACAATCTAACTTAAAATAAAAGGAGGCAATTAGTTTCTCCACATTGATTTTCATACAACACTGAAATAAAACCACTGGCAAAAACAAACTAATTGTGGAATTAAATAAGTATGTAGCAATAGAATATGAATTTCTGAGCTCTACATTTTCTTCTAAAGCATTCTTCTTGTCTCTGTATATGCCATATCCCAGTAGTTCTCCTAATTAAGATTAAATCAGATTTTTTTTTCAAAAGCCCCTGGGATTGACAATGCAGTGGAGAATCAGGGCCTTGACACAACCAGCTTGCCCTTAAGGGAACCCTTGGCACTATCCCTAGTTATAATCAGTCACCATAGCGCTGTCATTACATGTATAGAGATAATTTTTTTCTTTGCCTTGCCGTTCCTCCATCTCGCAGTCAGAGCTCAAGGCCTCCGTTTGCGTGCTTTGACGTCCTCCTCCGTCACATCTTTAAAGACTGTCCATGGATACCGTCAAAGCCTTGAAGCTTATAAACAGAAAGGCCAGCCGAGTGCACTAATACTATGCAAGAGCGCATGCATATTCATAAGACATACCAGGCTTTTCTGCCTCAAGCAATTTATTACTTGTATCTGAATTAAAGCTGTTAATAAAGAGGAAATAGAACTTATTCAACACACAAATTGTTTCCCATTTTGAATATGTAGTGTGTACAAAGAGACAGTCTTCTTCTTCCATTTCATTAAATAGTTTCATGCAAATTTAACCATGCCAAGAGACTGACTTCCTGTCCGTTCTCAAGATATTGACCATGAAATATCATGTCTTCTCTCCATCTGGATTAACAGTTTACGCCTCCAGTGTTTGGGTGCCTGAACATACTGTGAATTTCCATATTGAGACAATGTACAAAAATAATGAGTCATGCACATAATTTTCCCATTCTTAATCACAGAACTGCATTCATATACTATGTGCACATACATTATGATTCATATTTTGGAGGATAGAATCAGAACTGGTGTTTCAATCTGTTGCGTGCATTACATTTTGTTCTCTTTCTTTTTCGTATTGTTGCACAGCTGCATTTTTAGTCTCTATAATAGCAATGAAAAGGAAGATGAGTTCTTTTGCCCTCAAGTGTGGAGCACTTTAATTGTTTGACAAGGCATTTTCTGTTATGTAATTACAATGTCATTATTATGTGATTTTCCCTGCGGGAGGCTCACATCAGAGTCATGCAGAGATTATGAGAGCGTGCAGCCTGCCATCAGTAGACGGGTGAGGGCTTTTGTCTGAGGGCATTCAGCTAGCATGTGTCACTTTATACTGTAATAAGTTACCAAAGGCTTGATTTGATTAAAGACACTTTAGCACTGATGTTCTGTGGCAACTTATTCTGATCACTGAAGGGTGATGCACTGGAAGAAAATCTAGGCAGTGTGGAGTAGGGCTGTTGTCACTTTTCAATTGAAATGTGAGCTGCTGTTTGATTACCTGTAATGATTTATGTAAATCTAAAATTCACAAGATAAAATCGGTGCAACAGGTTGTCTCATATGTTAAAATACATTGTTACCAGGAATGCCCCAATTATTATAAATCTGTATCATCATATCTATATATGGACACACATGGAAATGACCTTGATCATTTTGTGACCTCAGTACTGCCACATTTCACATTAGAAGCTAAAATGATCCTATTTTTCTAGAATGAAGAAGATTTATCATGATTATTTGAGACAATATTTTGTCCATTAAGGTACGTATCGTGACCGGCCTAATGATATTATAATATTTCAGAACTTCTTTTTATTTTTTCAATATAATCTTGAAGCTTTGTATAAAAGGATTACTTCAGATAAAGAGTATTTACTTTGATTCACGATTATTTCTGAGACAATATATCATCCATTAAGGTAGCTATGACTTAACAATATAATATTTTCAAAAGTCCTTTTTCATTTTTGAAAGCACTATAGGTATTTCTAAAATAGTCTTGGAGCTATCTAAAAGGATTCCAGAAGACAAAAAGAGTATTCACTTTGACTGTAAACTGTATATTGTTTATTGTGATTATTTCTAAGACAATATATCATCCGACAAAAGTAGTTATAGTGAGAGACCTTACTTACTTCAATCTACTGAATACCCTTTCAATATATCTGTAGACCAGGCTATTGTTCTTTTTACTGATGGAAAAAATAAATGAGATGTAAAACAATATAAAATCATGACACCAAACAATCTAAGTAGTGATCTATGCATATGATATAGGTGAAGCATATAAATAAGGTGGTTTGCTGACATGAAAACAGTGGCACAGCTTCCCCAGGGTTATGTAGTGGAGTAACAGAAGCATGTGTTATAATCACTGGAACGCAATAGTCTTATTTTGTATGAACATAATTTATTTGGCAGCTTTTCTGGGGCTAATGTGAAAATCTGGCAACAATCAGTAGAAACAAGTTAAAGCCATTCAAACATACAGTAGGTGTTCCTGTGCAGTTAAAGCAACAATTTAAGACAAATTTCTAGTGTCCTGTTTCTCATTAGCCTCACACAAAAAGATGTTCTGTGGATCAAATACACCAGCTCTAACTGTAATTCAGACTTTAACTGTCCCATAAGGGAGGTTTGGTTTGGAGTCACTAAACAATAAAAACACACAATAAAAGGACAATAAAACACAATAAACAGAATAAAAATACATAAAATACTTAAAATGGCACATAAGGAACAACCGCAGTATAAACCATGCAGACAAACATGAGATGATAACACAGACACAAAGTAAACAGTTCAGTATGGCGACGTAAAAAGTCACTTACTCACAGCTTTTTTGGTGTAAGATGCTAATTCATTTCAAATCATTGATGTTAAAATTCAAGGTTATCTTACCCTTCCTTTGCTGCTACTCGAAACTGAGATGAAAGATGCTATAGTGTGTCATGAATGTGGATCAGCTATTTCTTAACTCCCAATAAACTTGAACAAATCTGGAGGCAATCATAAAGGAAAGGTTTGTTGCTCACATGAGTGTTTTTTTATATATCGATATGTGTGCGAGGGCCAGATTCGCTTGCATGTGTTTGCATTTTGTTCCTCCCGTGCAACCGGGCTCTACCGCAGTTTGCTTTTTAATCCGGTGAGATCAGGGATCAGCGAGGAGTGCTAATCGGCTAGTCCGAGCGCCGCTGCTGTTATTAGCCGGCCACTAGCCCTTACGCTAGCCACAGCTTCAGTATCTGTGCCACCGTAGGATTTGCAGTAGGTGCCAGAGCCGGCGGGCTCTCATAATGGGCTCCATTCCGTGAGATTTAATGAGCTTTGCTCGCAGAGACGGGGGGGATTATTAGGTCTGTGGTGAATAAAGGCCACTGGACCCCACTGGACTTGTAACACCGCTGTATTGTTTTTGGTGAGTAATATGCTAATCCCAATTAGCAAGTGGTGTGCAGCAGGGGGATGTCACATACCACAAAGTCCGCATGAGTCACACACAGGAGAAAGGGCACGTGTGGAAATATGAAAATAAAGACAAAATAGGTGATGACGACAACCGTTTTGTAGACTGTGCTGCTCCTGTTTTTTGCTCAACAATTCTCCCAACAAATGCAGAGAGACATAAAAGATCCAAGAATATTCATTTAGAAAGAAAATAATGTATATTGTCTTTATCTTTGTTGTCTTCCTATTGACTGTGCAACTTTTGTCCTCCTGGGTTTGACTATTTATGAAGCATAAGGTCTAAATTATCACCCCATTCTGTGTTAGACCTTTTTAGCCAACTTCATTCCATTTTATTGCCACAGGTTTTACACACATTTCTGGAAGTTATGGTCAATAGACCTCATTTAAATGAAAGTACTCCTCATTTTTGAATAGGAAGGATATACAGTATATAACATCAGATTTTGCCATTCATTCATTCATTCATTCATTCATTCATTCATTCATTCATACTGCAGTTGTGGACAATATCATAAATCAATGATCAGGACTTTTTTATAGCAATATTGCATTATTGTAAGCTATCTTGCATCAGTTTGACAAAGTACTTCAATTTCCTTTTTTTAGGAATTTACTTTGCTGCATTTTCCAAAAATGGACATCCATGAACAATATATCACTTGATTTTCCAGAAGAAAAGATAAATTGATACTGCCATTTAAAATTACATACCACATACCATATCACATTGACCAGTGTAACTCTAGATACAACGTAGAGCAGGCATGTCCAAACTATTCCATAAAGGGCCAAGTGCCTGCAGGTTTTTAGTTCCAACCAATTGATTTGAGTGATCAGCTGATGAAATGAGTCAAACCTGGTGTGCTCCTGCTTGCTTGGAATGAAAACCTGCAGCCACATGTACTCTTTATGGAAATGTGTGTTTGAACATCCTGATATAGAGCGTCAAGACTGCTCTGATTTTTAATGCTACTGTTCTCGGTGTGAAAACGGGTAAAAGATTATTAATATCTGGTCAAACTGCAATAATACACAGTTTTGGACTAGATGGACAAAAAATGGATTTAAACCCTGTTTACGTATTTGGTGAAGTTAAACAAAAAAACAAGAAGAACATGTGAAGTTTAGTCTTGTTGTTATTTTGGAATTAGAGCAGCAAGGCACAAAAAATACAAATGAGTCACATTACAATAAAAGTATAATATATCAATAAAATAGAATTTCACTTACAACCACAGCAATAAATGTAACTAGATTACAAAACACTTAAACCCATAAATGTTCTTTCTTTTTTAAATGAGGGCATCATTTTCATAATCAGTTCAATCCATGTTAATGTTCTTTTGTAGAGCAACTTTGGTTAAACTCTCACTAGAATAAACTTGATCTGATTTTTTTGTGTTTAAAAAACAACAACTGGACAGTTTGTCCTTCTGAGCACAGCATGTGGTGCATTTATAGCACAACTTGATTTATACATGCCACCGTGTGTGTCTGTGAATCTGTGTTTTGTGTGTCAGCCAAACATTGCGAGTATGCTGATTTTTTATTTATTTTTTTTATTTTTTTAACACACAGCTTTGATTTTTGCATCTTGATTTGCATGTCATTTCCCTCCCGCAAGTCAGCCCGACCCACCTTTTTGGCACCGTATCAGCTCAAGCGCCCAAAAATAAATGAGTTAAGGGATGAGGAGGAACTAGGCAAAACAATTGCATGAAGTGATGAATCAAATAATGAGCCAGGTGATTAATTAGCTCCATCCAGAGGTAATGACCGGCTACACTTGAGGATCGGAGCCTCAATACGGCACCTCAGGAACAATCAACCTGTATCTCACCGTGCAGAGGAACGTGGTGGAGGCTTCAACAAGGATCTACCTGCTTGGATTCTCTTACATGCTTCCGTATCACTTGCTTTTTATTCTGCTTTTTCAACCTGAACTCAGGTCATCTACTTTGTGCTCACAGTGTGGCGTCTGTTGTGACATCAGCTTTTCAGTATTATTCTGCCTGATCTGGTTTGTAAAAGCTAAGAAGAAAAGATTGCTTCCGTTTTTGTTTTTTTTCTTTTTTGCTTGATGAAATAGAATTTTAACATTTACTTCAAAGTTGATCCTTTTATCTTTACACAATGTACAGCTATGGTGCAACAGGGGGTGACTGTTAGAAGGGGGGCCCTTAACAACCGAATGAAAAAAAAACCCCACCTCTAAGAATTGCAGATTAGAAAAGGGAATTGAATTGCCTTATTCAATCCAGCTCACCCATTCTGTTCAATAAATACACAAACCAAACAAGCCGCAATGAAGTACTCTTACTGTACATCATAGAGACTGAGTGTTTAAAAGCTAAAACAAAACCAAGGGTATTTGGGGGAGAGATTAAAGAGGCATTTTTGAAATTATAGTCATGTTATTTTTTTTGGAAAAGTGAGGGGATGCGGAAATTTCCATCAATAGATGGCTCTCGGTAATATGCAGAGTAATGAAGACCTTTCCATGTCGTAAAAGCCTCTCATTTCTAACCACTTCACTTGGAAGGCACACTCAGCAAATCCCTTCTTTATGTCATTTAATGTCAATAGGAAAAATAAAAGGAGGCTGTGGAGAATGGTAGCAGGAGGAAACATATGGCTAAACCCTCATTCTGCCAATCACAGCAACATGAAAAAAAAGAAACATATATGAAAAAACACAGACACCAGGCAGCCTGATTTATTTTCCCTCCTTCATCTCAATTCCAGGAATTTTATGAATGGAAAATGTCAGGGGATAGGTTTTCCAAAGCCGCTATGGCCTGCGTCTCATGAGCTTACCATGCTGTTCTGGTGAGTTCATGCTGTCTGGACCTCCGTGCCTCCACATCCACTTTACATCATGCTGTTTGGCTTTTAACTGACAACCTTATCCATACCGATCGTCGACAGTGCCAAGCCTGGAATTTCCCAAAAATCAAGACGCGGGCGACAAGAGTTGCAATGGTTGATGCCTTATCTTTAAAGAGAACAACATTTGTATGACCTTTGATTGATGGTACGAGGCAGCGATGCCTGGAAAATACATAAGTGAAGGAAAAGCTAATGAAAGAAGTGGAGTGTATCTTTTTTTTTTCATTTAGTGGTTTAAACAAACCTCCAGGCTCCTTCTCCTTTACACATCCGTTGGTTAGAGAGTGTTAAAGTTCAGTGTTTAGTTTCTTCATTAGGCTTACATTTGACTGCAGAGAGCTTTTCTTCCTTTTTCTTCCATCTAAGACAATATTTCTCTTTAATAAAAGTGCACCACACGGACTCAACTCCTTTCCTGATGAATGACGGCCACAGTCGTTTTACACTAGAAAGCACTTTGAACAATCAACCTGATCTGCTGTCCTCTCTTGTCTTTTATTTCAAGATACTTAAAATAATGAAAACACATGTTTCTACACTGGTGTGCTGTTTAGGAAATGGCTCGCTGCTGTCATATACAGTCATTGCAGAAGATGTTCATTAAAGATTTAAAGCTCCAGCCATCTTTAAAAAAGAAACAAAAAACCCCAAAACATCTCCTGTCACTCTGTGGCACCGATAAACTTCTTTTCAAACTTTTTTTGTGTCGCTTTGCAGAATAAAACTTGCAGTTTAATGTTAGTGAGCATTTCAGCTGCTCCTGCATTATTTAATGTATTTTGCTCTTGAAGGGTGCAATCTGTCACCTGGAGCCACAGTGGTCATTTAGGGATGTGTGTGTAGTGCAGTTTTACGGTGTTAGGCAGACTAACAAGACTCTTATGTCCTGTAATGGTGCATTTCAATTTGTTGTAATGTTCTTGTGCTAATCGGTGATGATGTTTCTAGATATTTCTTCTTTTTCAGTTGTTCTAACTGTATAGGCTAAAATCTTTCTTCACAAGCTGTCTTTTCTTACTGATTTCCTGGGGGGAGGTTGTAAAATTTACACAAATAAAGTGGTTTGACCAGCTCTCCAATCTTTACGATAAGTACTTTTGTTGGACGATATATTGTTCCAGAAATAATCACGATGAACGATAAAGTCGTCATTTGAAGGTAGGTAAAGGTCGTGTCGCATTTTACCGGACAGAGATGGAGTAACCTCGTCCCACCCAGCTGATACTATCTCCACTGACGGACTGTTCTGGCAGAGCCTTTGGGTAGCTGAAAGTAAGTCGACTCAGAGAGGGATCAGTGAGTCTAGGTGACAAGGTGGTCATTATCCACCAGCAGTGCAACCACCACAGGTCTAGTCTGGACTGTAAAGCTAAGACTCTACTCTGATTACCTCCATGTTAAAGCTACTACTGTTAGCCATGCGGTGCTGCACAGACAGCGCCGAGGGATTAGCAGAAGTCTTGGACACAAGCCAGAGAAAACTGAGACAGAAAGCGAAGGAGAGGAAAGCTGATAAAGACAGACCAAGAGTGATGCTGAGGAAAAAACGGAGCGCGTACTGGAACTGCAATAGATAGAGGAGAACTGATGAAGCAAAGACGAGAGGAGACATTCTGCTGTCAGCGAGCAGTATAATCAGGACCAGATGTCTCTCTGCACTCTCTTGACTGGAGGCTGATTTTTCACAGCGATTCATTTCCATGGCCTGTGTTTGTCGAGGGATTTAGACGCGGTATCTCACCCTCTTGTTTCTGTTGTTTAGTTTCGGGTCCATTTTGATGCCTCACATTGAGTTTATGCGGAATCCATTCGGAGGTTTGTGCCGTCTAATGGCTCTGAGTTCACAGACACACTCATTCAGCTACTTGTGTTGCTGACCTGTCTGCCCGCAGAGCAGATGGGATTGTATAACAGCGGTTTCCATGCTGATGCAGACCCCACAGTGCACAGGCTTGCCTTGAGGATTTCAAGTCCACAGTGACGGACATTATTTTAGATGAACCTTTCAATGATTCTCTCTGTTCGTATACATGCAGCTGCTTTAGTTTGTGTTGCGAGATTGATAGATAGATAGATAGATAGATAGATAGAAAGAAGTGTTTTTTTTTCTGAAAGTGCATGTGCCGAGTTTGTCTGTCAGTTAAGATCTATTTAATAATTCAGATACAGACGTGATTTTTTTTCAAGGCATCCACAGTACACATAGTCCTACTTGAGGCTGTTTTCAGTCTGGTGACAAACCCTTCTCAGTGATTGCTGCTGTTAAAGACACATTGCATCAATTCACATCAGTAAAAGAATATTTCAAGCTCATTTTTCAAATCACTCATTCTTTAGAGTTTATTCACCATAAATACCCATAATAAAAGTTCAATATTATGTTTTGTTTATGGCCATGCTACAGCTCACTTTATCAGTTGGTTGGTCCTTCTAACACCTTGATACAGACTAAAATATCTTGACAAATACATGGCATACATGGGCTCTACAAGATTAATCTTAATAACCTCATTGATCCCCTGACTTTTCCTCTTTACTACTGGTAAGCTGACATTGTTTGGTTGGGTTTGAAAAGTCTCAAGAACTCTTGGATGCATTGCCTCGGCTGTTGGCACTAGGACTGAGTATTGTTTTAAAAATTATGATACCACTAGGTTACCAATCCAAGTACTCCTAATGACACTGATCCATCATGTCAGTAGAAGCATTAAATTGCATAAAACAGCAGTCGCACCCCGACCCTTCCCGCCCAGATAACCAGCAAGAGTTGGCGCACAAATTATTGTTCCTCATAAGATGAACTGAAAAACTTTTCATGACTTTTTATCTAAAACCATCCAACCTTGTTTATGGGGAAATGCCCACAAAATAGATGTAGTTGGGTAACACTTTTACAAACTAGTTGATTTGAAACAAGCTGAACTCTTGATATTGTTTTTTTCAAACATTGCTGCATGCAGAAAAGAACACGGCTTTTAAGATGCTTGACCAGCAGGTTAAAGACATCGCTTCCTCAAGTTTACACTACACTTTTGAGAAGTGCATCTCTTGCATTAAAATGTTTTTGATCAGAAGTCATGAGCTGACAGTGAGTATCATTTCCTCAGTCAACAATCTCTACAATAGGCGCAACCACTCACAAACATCCGAACTGCCTCGTCAGTGAATTACTATGAGCCGTGATGCTTCCGTCTGCACTCTCCCGTACACTGTGGCATGCTGTTTGTCAATTTTTAATGGCTATATCGCTTGTTCAACAAACAAAAAAAGATATGATAGCACCGAGCGAAAGGTTCAACCATTGTGTAGCCACGGGGAGTTAGACTGAGTTTGACAAGCCAGCATATTCCAACATAGCTGCAAGCAAAAGAGATGAGGAGAGGTTAGTGGGACTCTACACTCCCGCCACTTCAGCTGGAGATGATCAAGTGCAGTCTTATTTTTCTCTTGTCAGACACACACACTGCTGTGCTGCCACCTCTCAGAAAATGATTGCTGACATGACAGTAGAGCAAAAACCCATTGTGACTGTCCCTGTTTGAATCCATACAATACTCCTACAACAATGAGACTTGAATCCTAGTTGAGTGCATTTGTTGCTTTCACCAAACACCCACTATGATCTTTATCCATGAAGTCTTGAAGGATAACCCAGGTTTATCACAAGTGTTATTTTTGTTGTCCATTGGCCATTGATTCTAATAGTAACTCTGTACTCAATGAAGAAACAAAACTATGACTTAGTATTCAAATCACCAGTTTAGCCAAATTTTCCAGTTTATTGCACTATTTGCAATGATTCTCACACATATTGTATTATTAATAACAACATTTCAATTGTGCTTACATTCAGTTTTACATTCAAATAAAGTGGTTTACATAATCTACTAAAACTGTCTGTTAGCAGACTTTTTCTTAATTGTCTGACCACCTGTTTTTATTGCTTGCCACATTGGACTTTCTTGTAGAGAGTTCCTGAAGATTAGCTTAGCCCAGTTTAACATAAAGACTATAAATATTGGGAAACATTTAACCTAGCTGTGTCAAAATGTCAAAAATATTTATAAATATCTCGTGGTAATTACAATTTGGCAAGAGCCATGCTAGCTGTTTTCCCTTGCTTCTAGCCTTTATGCTAAGATGAGCTAGCTACGCCCAGACTCCAACGCCATACTTAGCACACACATTGTATTATTAGCAACATTTGAGTTGTGCTCACATCCTGTTTTAGTACAAATAAAGTGGTTTAGATAATTTGCTAAAACTATCTTAACAGCCTTTTTTATTGTCTGGCCACCTGTTTTTATTGCCTGCCACATAGGACTTTGTTGTCGTAAGTTCCCAAAAATAGACCCCAGGTTATAGTAAAACCTTAGCTTAGCATAAAGACTGGAAATAGGGGGGAACAGTGGGCGTAGCTGTGTCAAAAACATGTATAAATATTTCTTGGTATTTACACTTTGGAAAGAATCAAGCTAGTTGTTTCTCCTTGCTTGTAGCCCTTATGCTAAGATAACTATGCTTAGACTCCAACTCAATACTTAACACACAGACGCAAGAATGATGTCAAACTTTTCATCCTCCTCTTAAAAAGAAAGCAGATATTTCCCAGAAATGTTGTACCATTCCTTAATGGTGTTCATAATAAACACAAGACACATTTCTCTGCTATGTCCGGTAGATTTTTTATTTATCTCAGCAGCCAGCTTTTCTGGTTTCAGCATCAGCTAATGTCAGGTAAATGTAAAATGTAAAATGTGTTTAATTTAATTTAGGTGTAAAAAGAACAAAATGTTTCTGAGTGACACTGCGCAATCCCAGACATGGTTTTTCACAGTGTGGAACAGGAAGCTTAACCAAAGTGCTCCAGTCTGTCTGATGGAGAAGTGTAATAGAGTGTGCTGGCAACTTTTCACTCTCCGGCTCACAACAGCAGCTCACTAGCAGACAACACCAGTGTGTTTTCAGGCTGGTAATTTGATAATGAGATTGTAAGGCAATGGTTTCCAGATGCAAAATCTCTTACGCTCGTACAGTAGTGTGAAGTAGCTGAACTGCCAGAGCTCAGAGCCAAGGAGCCGCTGGCTGGATGCAGGTGTTTTAACACCTGCTGTGGCAACAGGTCAAAGGTCACATGAAAGAAATCAAAGATGAAAGTCAGATGGAGGAATGGTAATGTGTAATTTAATGAGTGATTTTGAACATGACTGAAACAGGATGTGGACATTGTAGAAAAGCTCACAGCCAGCCAGATTTGAATTATTTTAGGACGGATGGTATTTTGGGCTCTCTTTTAACAGTTGGTCCTATTGTCAAAATCAGCATCCAAACTCTAAAAATGTGATTTGAAATTACACAGCACGTAGAGTGTCCAACTCTTCTGTGCCTAACACACATTTCACCTTTGAAATGAATGAATCACAACCACAAAACCTAATAATCTAAATATATCTTTTCACGCAATGTGAAATCATATGTTTGTCAAGAGTTGAACCCACTCAGACATACACATACATGCAGATGCAGCCCCCATATGCATCTGACAAGGAATAACTGACAAGCAGGTGTGATGATGTGATTCAGAACTTGCAGCTGCAGTAAGGAAACAGTTTTGCGAGTTTTGTGCTAGTGATATTCTGCCTCTAAACCAGGAGTGCCATTGCATAATAACCTATAATATCAAATATATACTGTATTATGACTTTACTTCAATAAACCATGTATTTACAAAAGAGATTAACAACCTGTGTTATCTAAAGAAAAGCCTACACAAGTGCATCAATATTTGGTGCCAAATCCTGAGTCAGTTTAAGTTTGTCATTCAGTTGCTTATTTGTGAGCTTTTTTTTGTTGTTGTTTGGAAGTCTGGTGTGTCAATTTGTGGTTGGTAAGAGATACTAATAAAACATAGCGAAGTTTTCAAAATCCGATACCTTTTTAAAAGTAAAGCTGGAGACAAGAAACTATCTATGTAAAGCTTTTTGTGGCACCTGCTTGCATAACTGGTGATCCAGACTTGGGTGGCGGTAGTGGTGGTGGTGGTTGGGGGGAGGGTGCTTATTATTCGCATTGTTCTCGTGCAAATACATCTACAACTGAACATTGTTGTTAAATGTCTGCTTTGAGGGCTGTTTGGCTTTGAAAACCTGCAAGTGGTCAGGCCCCGGGCTGAATGGATGTCTGATTCTTGATTCAAGGTCAATGACAGAGGAGATGCGAACGAGAATACCATTGTCCTCGAGATAAAAGAGAGAATACTGTAGGCTATTCAGATGTAGCATTAACAAGCATTCTTCGCCTTTTATGCTCCGGTTTCATCTCTATTGGTGTTTGAAATGTCCATCTACTTTGCAGCCATTACACAAACACAACTTACAATAACGCAATCTTGACAAGTTATGTACTTTCTTCCTTTCTTTGATCTTGTCGAATTTGATCGTGAAACCACTTTGAGAACATTTTGTTTCTCTAGTTTTGTGCGATTAAGCGCTGCGTTGAGCTTCACTGGGAATTCAAGGCCAAACAAATCAAATGCCCAGCCAAAACCGAGACGAAGGTTGAAAGAGCCTCGAGAACAAGAGTGAAGAAAACATTCAAGTATCAATTCTCCTACAGACTAATCTCTTGAAGAAAGAAACTCAATGTAATAACATCATATAAAAATGCTTCTCACTAAACTGACGTAGTGTGAGGAGATAGAGAAAATAGTAAGGTGATCATATAGTTCTTGGTAATTCAGTATACCGGTTTTAGACAAGAGTGGAGCAAAGGAAGCTAACCTACTCAACGTGCATCCAATTGAATACACTCCAACATACATGTACGCTTTAATGATAAACCACAGAGGATGACGTGATATGACCAAATTTCCTTTCTCTGTTTCTCGCCCACTGGCACCCTCTCTCTTTAGGGTAATGCTGAGATGAAGTAAATATAAATGTCATTAAACTAATACTTCAGAGCATCCTCTAGTTAATGAATTTATATATCAGGTACTAATGAATTATGATGTTCAAATAGTCATTACTGGAAGAAAAACTCCCACTGTGAATGTTTGCATTGCAAATCATAGATATTGTAGATCAGGACTATCCTGGTTGGGGCTATTGTAAATGTCAGTCCCTTTATTAGTTTCCCACCTGTGTATCTCTTTAACCTGTGGCGTCTTCATAGCTGAGTGTCTCTTTTCCTCTTTCACTGTGCGGTTCATCAGTGTGCTCTTGTGGTTCACGGTTTCTCATCTTGTTTTCAGTATGCTATTGACAGCAGCTGCCAAAGCCTTATTCATTCTTAATACATACTTTTGGCTTTTAGAAATACTTGAACTGAGAAGTTCACATCTGTCAGAAAGTGTTTATTTGTTGCTGTGTTCACATCATATCATTTTAGGATATAATCTGCAGCTCCCTGTCTAACAAAATGTGATTACTCAACTGAATCTTTACATTTTTATATATAACTTTAGTTACACATGTTGCAAACTGTACCTAACTAGATTTAATGTGATTCACATGGTTTCCATAACATGATTCAATACTGCATCCATGACAACATGCTACTTAACCTCACTTGTAGTTGCATACACACTTGAAAGCAGTGTCCAAGGCAATCTTTTTATAGCCATGCATTTCTCAGAAGATGAGAGCAGACGACAGAAATAATACTGAAAGTCTGAAGAAGGAAGAAGGGGAAGGATACAGAGACACTGTCTGCATATCAGGAAATCACAGCAAATTTCACAGCGATATTCCATATGCATTTCATGTGTCAAGCTGTTTCAAATGA
>JANJYQ010196869.1:0-10127 GCA_024605255.1 Rastrelliger kanagurta | reverse complement strand
CCCCCCCCCCCCCCCCCCCCCCCCCCCCCCCCCCCCCCCCCCCCCCCCGCCCCCCCCCCCCCGGAGAGGTCGAGTCGTTGGGAATGTACTGTGGCTCCGGCTGGGGAAGAGCGAAGGCTGTCCGGTTGATTTTGCAGTGTCTTCTCGCTTCCCTGTTAACCTTCCAGACGGACAGACCCGCATCGGCTGCATGTAGACTCAAGACTAACTGCTGCTCCACCGCGGTGTTACATTTAGCCTACTCCTGTAACAAGGATATTCGATGGTGAGTACATAGCCTCTGTTAAGCTTTCTTTCTTTTCTTTTCCCGCGGCTGTGTTGGGCAATTGCTCTGCTGCACAGTGTTAATTTGTTGCAGGTCGACTAAATCGAAATGCAGTAAGAGGAGACAGCAGCCGGGGGAAAAATGCCAACAGCTGACTTGTACTCCAGTGTTTTCTCTGTGGTGATTGCGGCGCCGTTGAGGAGTCTCAACTGTTCTGCTGGACTGTACACAGTCTCACATTCATTTACACTTTGTTTAAACGCGACATTTAACGTGAAGCCACGAGTGAGAGCTGTTTTATAGTTTGCATTTTGGTTCACATTATTGTCACCAATTTCTGCTCTCCCAGTGACCTGTTTGGAGTCTAAACATAATGACGTTTATATTCAGGGAGAAAGGCCCATGTTGATATCTCTGTACATTAGTCCCGTAAAATGGGCTGCACATCTTTGCGTTGTCAGGGGGATCCGCTGCCAAGACTGGAGCCACAGCAAGTTGCCGACGGAATGTTTTACTCCTGGTAAGTTGGTAAAGGCGGTGATGTGTGTCGAGCGGCACTTTCCTCTGCAGCCTGCAGACTCCCCGCTGACTTCAGACCATCCAGTCGCACCGTGTCTCCATGTGTAGTGTGGTTAAAGAGGCTACATTTGAAAACGGAGAGCTGTCGACTTCGCCCGTAGGCTGCTTGGAGCGTCCTGTTATGTAATGCGCTTCGGCCGACTGCCCGCAACCAAACAGCCTGGGCCTGCACGTGTAATTGCTAAACACGTTTGTTTGTTTTTTTAATTCAACATCAGGCATTTGTTAGTTAGCAGTGATGACAGGAGTGGCCTCTGTACAGTGTCATAGGAAACATAACAAAATAAGCAATGCTTTTTATTCCATTGCTAAAATGTTACGGAAAGCATCACCATCCTCTTCATTTGTGCGGCACGCAGGGTGGTGGACTCAGATTGCCCCGTGTGTTGTGCAGACATTCATATTCCGAGGCACATGCATTCATGTAGAGATTGTATATTACATAAGAGCCGCGTGCTGCTGCATGACCTGTCGTAAAATGTATCAAAGGTGAGTCAAGGACTGAGCTATTCCTGCTGGAAGCCTGTAAGCTTGCAACAGAAGGTGAACTGGCCGCATACTTACATTATCCCACACTGGGTCGTTTGCTCAATCGATGCTCTCATAATGAGATATTATGCCGATTACACTACTAATGTGTAATAATTGGGATTGGCTGTTACTAGTCAATTATGGGATGGAGTTTATTGGAATATAGCTGTTGAGAAATGCCATATATTTAATTTAAAAATAGGCCTATGTATTTTTGACACAACCCATGCTGTATATTTGAATTCAGTAAAATAAAGATTAAATTTGGCCATGTGTGCTCTTCCCACTGTTTGTCTTATTCAGTCTAGTAGAGATTTGCTTATTAAGTTTAGAGGTTAGCAGTGTCCTTGACATGTGCTGCCAGAAACCAGCCATAGTGAGTCATCAAAGCTAATGGGGGAAGCATGGACAATTTAATCTGGATTGGAGAGCTCTTGTTCTCGGATGGTGCCCACTCAGTAGGCCTTTGTTATCAAATAGAGCACACCCATCCCAGCCTGCTCAAGATGTTTGGGCCAGATTGCAGTGATGGAGTGTAGCAAAGTGCTGTCCACCAAGAAGAGTTGTCAGTCTCCTCCAAAGCCCCTGTGATAATGATAAATGTTTAGAAATCCAGCAATCAGCAGAACTTTGTTGAAACAGTACTGTGTTCAATTTGGTATGGTGAAAAAAATTGACCAGCAGCACCTTCTGCAGGATTTTTTTTGTCACAATCCTGTCCTTTGCAAACAAAACGGAATTATTTACATGAAAATGCTGTCTTGAGCTGCTGGGGGAAGGTGATGAGGGTGAGAGGAACAGACAAGCCATTTACCAGATATTATTCCCTGTCTCTACTATTGATTGTCAAACTCTATGCCAGAGTACATACACATAAAGACAGGCACACACAATGCATTAATGCACACTGTAGCCCCATTAACAGATGCAGTGTGACAAATGTGTATTTTTTTTCATAATGTATCCATAATGATCTTTGTCCTCAGGCAGTAGTTCTCCAGGCAATGTTATCTCAACAACACAATATGTATTGTTTGTGTGTTTACCCAGGAAAACAGGTGGTCTACGGAGGCACTAGGTGGTGTATAGGGGCTGACACACTGACTGTTTCTACAAAGGAGCACAGCTCAAATGCAAACACACCTCTGATGCCTCTGGCCAGTCTGAGCTCATGGTGTGTAATCGCTGGGATAAATTAGTGGCCTGGCCAAAAAGCACAGTGTTGCTACATGCAGTAAAGGCCACACAGGTGAGAGTATCCTAAAATCTTAAAACATCATCTCTTTAATTGCCTATTTAGCATGTTAAGATACAACGACTAAGCTTTAGCACTGTTTCATGTTCTGTTTGTTTAGGATGTCGTGGGCCAGACGCCTCTTTGTGGGCAGAGCGGACAAGCGAAAGGCAGCATGGGGAGAACGCAATGGCAAAAAGAGGAAGAACAGCTCGTCACTGTGCAACCCACACTACATGAGCTGCCTAAGGGACCCTGAGGACCTCGAGCCCCCTAATGTGGCCCCTCAGCATTACCACTGTGGAGCGGGCGCCAGTGGGGGTAGCTTTGGCTTGCGCTGTGGCTGGCAGGAGGACCATTATGGGAAAAGAATGGGTGGTGGAGGGGATTTGGGTCTAAAGCCTGTGGACCTGGGTTTTGAGGATGGTGAGCTGAAAGGTCGGAAAGAGGAAGAATTAGGGGAATTAGCCGAGAGCAGCTGCAAGACGATGACGGCAGCAGACTGCTGGATGCGGGTGGTGTGGGTTTTCCAGTCTAAGAAATTTCAGTCAGCCAAGCTTGAGCGCCTGTACCAGCGTTACTTCTTCAGACTCAACCAGAGTTCTCTGACTATGCTCATGGGGGTGCTGGTGGTGGTCTGTGGAGTGATGCTGGCCTTCCACTGCATCCACACAACACCTAATGTGGCCTACGTCTCAGTACTCTCTGTGGCCATGGCGCTTTTCCTGGCCATGATGGTGGTGTGCAACCGCAATGGCTTCCACCAGGACTACATGTGGATTGTGAGCTACCTAGTGATTGGGGTGTTGATTGTAGTGCAGGTTTCTGGGGTGCTGATGGTGTATCCCCGCAGTGCCTCGGAGGGAATCTGGTGGACGGTCTTCTTCATCTACATTATCTACACACTGCTACCAGTCAGAATGAGAGCTGCTGTGCTAAGTGGAGCTGTGCTGTCCACCATACACATAGTCACTGCATGGCAACGCAACATAGAGGACAAGTTCATTTTCAAACAGGTGAGTTACAGCAGGAATAATGAATCAGGGTGGAGGGATATTTGCTCTTATCTGCTTAATTGTCTTAGGGTTTGGCAGTGGATATTCTTCCGTCACTGTTTTATATTGCAATTTCAAAAAATATCAAAATCTTACTGAGCACTTGTTTAAGAGTGTGTTCATGGATAACATAATAAATACACAGAGATGACTATTTTTGCACATTGCATACCTAATCAGTGAAGATATTTCATCACATTCATGTAGACATTCTGTAAATCCAATTTTGCTATAAAGCATTGTGGGAATGGATCCCACAGTATAGCAAAAAAAAAATTAAAGATGTAGATGGAATTCACCTTTTACTAACTCCTTTAACACTTTTTTAGTAGTTGTAAGGACATTTCTCACTTTCACACCATGGAACTAAAACTTCTCTTCTTGTTTTAAAGTTCCATTCTTGATTTGTCTTTTTGGATCCCAGCTGACACATTTCTCAAACTCATGCTTGTCAGAACCAACTATTGTCACCGTACAACTGAGCACAATGTTGTTACTGTATTCACAAGCAGAAACGCCCTACTTTCTCCTCTCATCAATATAGGACAAACATTGTACAGACTCCTCAACCCCTTTTTCATGTCAAAGGTGCTGTACTAAAAGTAGATAGTGCCGTAGATCTCGGCAGCTTTTCAAATGAGATTTTTAATGAGCCTATGTTTTGTGCTGTAGGGCAGCTATTGGCAACTCTGTTGGGGTTTGTGGAAGGTCATCTGGGCTGAATGAGCCCGTTTAGCTGCATTGTGGAGGAATATCATGATAATGTAGCATGGTGCCATTCAGGCTGCAATTCCCTAAAACAAGGAGGCTATTGTAGTAAAATGAAACAGGGTGGGGTGGGATACTTGGATTGTGCAATGAATTTGATGGAAAACAAGATGACTCCTTCTTAGGTTTAGAGGATGGTGAAAACACTATAAACAAAATTAGACATTCATAATGGTTTCAGGTCCCGACACATTGTAAATATATTTCTTTATTACTTTTGTCCATTTATTTTTTTTTTGTACATGTTGTCAGTTCATCATTGATTTTCTCATAATGCCCATTGTATTTTACACAACAGAAGTAATGACCAGTTTTCAAAAAATTTCCTGAGCCTGAGATCTTCAAATTACTTGTGTTTTCTCCCACAAACAGTCTTAAACACCAGGCTGATAAATTTAAAATGACGTGAAACACTGAAAAAGGGGAAACCCTGACTGGAAAAAACAGATATTATTTTTTGTTTTTTTTAACAAATATTTTTTGAATATAAACCTATATTTTATGCCCTTTGATTGAAGAACTTGCAGAAGAGACACAACACAAAACATTGGAAAAAAGTCAAACAACTATCATGTCTGGCACTTAAAGATTACATTAAATAATAATTAATGATAAGTGTAATAAGTATTAGGGAAGATCAATAATAGTAATGACGATAATGATAACAGTAACTCTAATAACAATCATCTTAAAGATGGGGGGCAGTCTCCAGAATGTTGTTTTTTAGGTCATATGGTTAAGAGGCAGATGGCAGAAAGGAGCGTAAACCCAGCAGCACTGAGAGAAATGGGAAATAAATGGTTAATAATCTCAACTATTTTTAAAGCTAATTGAATCCGTTGAGTTATTATTGATTTATGTGTTTCATCACCAAACCTTTAAAATGTAGTTTTCAAACCACTTATGATCTGACCTTTTTATTTGCACATTTTGATTGGTTACCATTTGCTTTATTGTTCACTAAGTGCATGTTTTTCCCAGTTATGTTGCTATTTAATTTATGCCATAGGTCACCCTACCATAGAGAGCCACGTACTGTGATCATTTGTACATGTTTCAATGGGGAACTTTGGAGTCCTATGATGATCTACATGCTATTGGGTATGCAGAGTCCTTTTTACCTTCACAAGAATAAAAGAATTGGGTCACAAACTTAGATTTTTTTTTGTATGAAATGGTCATATCAATAACCCCAGACACACATATGGACTGAATTCCAGTCTATATTTAGACATATTATTGGTTTTCTCTACCAGCCATCGCTATTAAGCAACTAGATGAATGTGGAGCCACTCTGAATAAGGCAATATTGACATAACTCTACTGGTCCTGTGAGCTTATGTGTTATGTGTCCATGCCCCAGACTAAACAGGGTGACTACAGGCACATTGGTCTGTTGCCTCTATATGCTTTAGCCCTGGTTGGATGCATTGGTCTTCTGATGGACCGCTGCCCTGCCTAAGGGCCTGGACACCGAACACGGTATGTTCCAGTTCCCTGAGCAATCAATGATGGGGCATGGGCCTCGCACTGTTTTGCTAGAGGGTTGTGTTCTCTCTCTTGGGCTCATGGGCTTTTAATAGAGATAGGGGAACTGACATCAGCTTTGCTTGGGATTGTTTATTCTGTTGTTATCAAACATGTCAAACACACCTGTACATAACTATCTTTAAACAGAGATAGAATTCAAGGTGATTTTCAAGAAAACAGCATATTGTGTCACAGTCATTGCTCAGTTTCAATAGGTGTCTCTCAGTCTGGCTTCAAGGTTCTTGCAGTTTTTTGAACACAGAAAGACTCCATTCAGTCTGTCATGCTGTCACACAAACGTTTTGGCTTCTGGTGTCACATGGCCAGACTCCCTAATCTGGGAAAGATGGTTTCTTCTTCTGGGACCTCATCATCCGCCAGCTTTCTCTGCGTCCCAGCCTTGTTTTTCCCTTATTTGTATTTTCCCTGTGGAGATGTTCATGCAGGATCAGAGCTGAGAAGATTTGAGACTGATGACGGCAAGAACAAAAGGGATCTTTGTGAAGGACCTCCACGATGAGGTGGGGGGATGGGGAGGGCGTGTTGTGGAGGTTATGGTGGTGACAAGGGGGTGACCATGACTGGAGAGTGTGAAATAATGTGAGGCTGACGCGCCCAACTGTAAAAGGACTGCCAGTCTCTTCTCTCTCCTTTTTTCTCCCTCAACTTTTTTTCACTCTTTTTTTCTCTGAGTCATAATTCCATTTTCACAATATCCCCCTCAGATGAAGTGGCCTTTTATTTCACAGCTGAGACTGAGCTCACACAACTCATGGGGATTGTTTCCATAGATCACTTTGCTCTGAAGAGTCTCCTCAGACAGCCACAGAGAATTGAAGGTGTAACTGCTTTTATGAAGAGCAAAGTTACACTGCTGCTGTTCACTTGAAGTGTCTTCAATGCGCCACGGGTTCAGGGTTCAGTGGGACCTCATTCAATTTTACATATGGTTTCTGCTGTCTAGATTTCAGTGATGACAATCTGCAAGACTTTCAGAGAGACAGTATTAGACAATCCACAGTTTCATTGTTATCTGGTGAGGCTTAAAATGCATTTTCTTGGGAGATTGTCATTTTAAGTAGCTTGATCAAGAGATGGTGGAGAAGTGCTTCACAGAGAAAGTCACCACTTACTGGTCTGTGGTTCAGACTGGCCAAACATGGCAGCTGTTCCTAAAACTCACAAGTCTTTCAAAATGATATATCTAAGACTGAATGAAACCAGTTGAAGTGTAGCTGTTAAAACATTTTATTGGTCAATAAGTAACCTTATCAACACCAAGTTCGTTTTATTACAGTATAAGTAAGACATAAAGAAAATGTATTTGCATATTCAGTCACAATAGAGAATGCTAAAAGTATAGCTGAGCTTGTGTAAAATTGTGTACTATGGCTCCTTTAGTTCCAGAGGGAGCTTTGACAAGTTTAAATTGATTTTGCGACATGGGATGTGAAAGACAGTGATATTTACTATGCAGGGTGGGTCAAATGAAAGACACTATCTAGTTACATTATGGAAAATTTCAGATCCAGTCTTTTAATTTCTCCCCAAAATATATGGACAATGTACTTCAGTATTCAAAGACTGCAAACAGCATACAGTATATAATTGTGTCACCATTTGGTTTGTTAAATTGCTCATTCTAACCTTAAAATACAAGAGTAGAGGTCTGCACAGTACTGCACATGAACATTAATATATGTAGTGCTGATGATAACCACCACTAAGCTTAATAGGCTAAAATTAAATATGTGTTATTAACAAAAATGCTGGGTGGGTAAACTGTTGTTTTATATATAACTTTATGTTATTCGAGCAAACAAAGTATATAAAACAAATATTTGTAAAGTGACCATGGATATTATGTTGTGTTAACTTGGTCTAGCCATAGAAGTTGAGTTCATGTTTCCTTGTATGCACTTCTACTCACTGGGATTTTGCACGCTTGTTTTTAACTGCATCTGTTTTAAAAAGACTGCTGCAGACGGCCCTGACAGCTGATGTTGTGGTAGCAGTTTTACTTCCAAGTCATGACAGTTGGTTGATGACCAACAGCATTTCGATTGGAAGAAACTACCACTAGCACTCACACAGGGCCAGTGGTATAGAGCCTTTTGCCAGTTATTTCATGGGGTTTTGTTCGCTGCCTTTGGTTTAAGCGAACAGTAATCCTAGTGGACAATCTTTTATCACCTAGTGTATTCTAATTATGTTGACTGGGAGATGGTATTCAGTCAAGTCTGATTTTAGTATTGCACGCAATAACTTAAATCTGAAATAGTCCCCTTGGATTGAGCGACATTGGACCAGTCACCTGTTATGATTTCACCTCATGGCGCCACACACTCAGACTGTGGCTGGAAGTCAAACATGTATGAGGCAGTGCTCACACACACACACACACACACTGAAAAAACACGCATCACGTGGTCCAAAACAGATTCATTTGGCGCTCAGAGTGCTTCCCTGTGAGAGACCACCTGTCCCTTGTGATTTTGTTATGTCATTCTCTCTTGTGGTTGAAGGAGAAAACAAGTAACTTTTACATGATGGGCATTCATATGGGCATTTGCTTTGATATACAGTATGTATTTCTATGACTTAAGTATGAACAGCTGTGCTCCCATATGCCTATATGTCTTAAGGGGGATTATGTGACTTACCATACCATTGTTTAGTTCTACGAATTTATAAGCAGCCGGCGAGCAAGATGTCATACATGGATTAACAAGGAACCAAACAGAAGTAGTTCTTTTGTGTGCAGCAGGATAAATTTGGATAACCAAATCCCAATTGGAGTCCTCTAAAGAGGAGCTATTGACAGGCAGGTCAGGAACAGAGCACAGTCTTGAAGGTACATACAGTCTGTGTTTTTGTTACTGTGTGCTGTTCTGGCATTAGAGGAAAAACCTGTTCCTTTTGCAGATTGTTATGGGGTCAACGAATGCAGGAGTAGTGGAAACATACTGATCCCTCTGCCTAACACTGGTGAAAAAGATACCAATCAATGAAATGTCACATGCATGACAGTGGCGTGCATAATGCATTTAGGGCAGAACATAGGTGTTATGTAACAAAAACCTGACAGCCACCACACGGACTAACAGACACTGATTAACTTTTACACAATTCTTCATAATGTTTGCCTGGGAAGTATAACAAAGGCCGTGTCTGATATTCTCATGTACTGTAGGCACATGTACCCTTGACTCTCTGTGATACTGAAAGATTGTGTTTTTGTTAAACGAATCAGGGTTTATAGGCCTTAATATTTAGTGCTGGGTATTACGTTTTTGTACTTTACACAGTTCTGTAACTGAGTTTTAGTACCAATACAATTTTGAATGCTATTATCGAAGAAAAACAAACGAAACAAAAAACAAAAACAAAAAAACAAAAAACAAAACTTTTAATGCATCTCTAGCATCAGCTGCAATAACGGATGTTGCCTTAATGGAATATAGCCTCTATTATATTAAATATAGTCACAAATTAGTTTCTTAACTTCGATGACTGGATATGTGATAAAATAATAAATAACTATAATAATTCTAAGAACCTGGCCAGGCCATTTAAAGTTGCCATGCCACACCTATTTCATTAATTTTTAGTTAATTCTTGATGTCTACTAATCAAGTTTGCGTCATTATTTGGGTTGGACATGCCTCAGATTGCTTGTTTCATGCCATTCTAGTGTCATATGAAAAGCCTGGTGGAGAAGACGGCTGCTTGTCTCATTAAAATTCAATATGTAAATTAACTTCACCCTGATTGGATCGCTGCACTCATGAATATTTAATATGTAAATCAGCTTTACCCTGATTAGATAAGAGCTACAGACATTAACTCAGTTTTTTTCCCTCAACTTTATTTGTATATGTTTACATACCAGCTGTCAACATACTTTTCTGTGCCAACCAGGATTACTTTCAACAATACAATGTCAGAACTTTTTGAGTCTGAAGAGGAAGCTGAAGAACATGAATCGCTATTAACTTATTTGAACATGGATGTCGCAGAATGGTAATTTGAGCTCACTTTTAGCTAACTCAATAGCGTATGTCTGCAGACCCAGAGAGAGCAGCTGTTCCACCTACAGGACCGAGTTGCTAGTTGTTGATGAGTTACAGTGGAGGACTTGCTTTAATGTTTTAAAAACCAACCC
>JANJYQ010196578.1:7712-19842 GCA_024605255.1 Rastrelliger kanagurta | reverse complement strand
TGTGTGTGTTTATATGTGTATAAAGTGTGAATGAAGCACTGCTTTGCTTCTGCTCCTGGAAATGTGCTACTCATGCCTGTGTGATCCTATGTATGTATTAATCCCTGTGTTGTTTTGTGTGATAGACGTCTGATGCTGTAGTAAAAGTTGACATGGTAAGTAATCGCTTCTATAGAAATATAGCAATACAGATGCACTGTGGTTATCTGGTGTCTCATGAATAAAAACTGAGCTACTTAAAATAACTCTAGTATCTGACATATTTCAACAGACTGAAGAAGACACTGACAAAGACAAGAAAAAGAAGAAGAAGAAAAAGAAGGGAGGGGTAGAAGAGGAAGAAGAGACAGATGAAAGTGTACTGGACTGGTGGTCAAAATATTTTGCCTCTATCGAGACACTGAAGGAGGTTTGTCTAGTTTGTTGTATTTTAATCTGCTTTAGTCTAGTCAAGTATAGATCATATCAAATGTTTGCCCTCATAATTTTCTCTGCAGACCCTCAGAGCCCAGGAGGCGGCTCAGGCAGAGGCGGAGGAGAGAGAAGACTTAGAGATAGCAGCAGAAGCAGCAGGTATTGAACAACAAATCAGCTGGGCTGTCTGCCAGCGAGCAGATATGCCTGGAGCTTTGATTGCTTTTTAAAGGGTTATGTCACCCAATACTTCATTTAAAGTAGTAAGGATCATCATTATTCTGACCATTTTCTGTCATTCATTTTTACTTGGTAGCTTCAAGGATGAAGAGAATGAAATCTATTGTGTCACCTGATATGAAAGAAAAAATATTTTTCCAGTATAAAAAGTGTGGATGAAATGGCATGAGGAGGCAGCAGACAGTATGTGTTCCATCCCAGGTCTTCACTCCCACTGAACCACACTCCATCTGTGTGATGAACAGACTCAAACATCATCACATTCATGACCATTTCATATATCAGCATGACCTCCCAGCTCTGCAGCACACATGAAAGTTGGATAGAGTCAAAGTCACTGACCTCACATTAACTTTTACTATCAGGCAGCAATCTGATCTGAAAATGCTGCACTAAAAATAGAATTGACAAATTCAATGTTGGTTTTATCTGTGAACAAATGACATAGCAGAAAAAGTATTGATACACTTTCTCATTCAAGTGAATAGATAAGTGATAAATAGATATGAAACAATGTTTTTTACATAATAAGTAAGACCACATAAGACAATTATTTATTGACTACACAATTCCTATTCTGCAGATAAAGTACTTATCAAGATTGCTAGAAAGTGCATTGCAGCTTAAATAATAAAAATGAATCTTTATGTGTAACATCAGCAGAGCACCTTTTTAATACAACATGTCTATTCATTATTGTCCAGTATGTCCTTGTTTCTCAGCTTATGATANTGGCACATTTACAAAATGCATAATTTCAGGGAGCATGTTCCCCTTTATAAGCACGCCAATCAACTTCCATGTTGAGTGCTGGAGGCATACCTAACCACCCTCCTCATGAGTCCATCCCTGCTGTGTTCATTTCCATCTCCACTCACCCACCCCCACCCCCCCCTTAAGATATCAAACCCGATGACCTTCTTCTGAAAGGCTCCAAGATAAGAGAAAGGGGAAAAGAGAAGAAGACCTCCAAGGACAAAAAGAAGGGTCAAACTTTGGATGGGCCTGAAAAACGACCAGTTAAAGCGAAAGTGGATGAACTGATGGTGAGTGTAGTGTTCACACTCAATCAAATATGAACCTGCACACACTAACATTCATAGACATACTTTGTGTTTTGATGACCTACACAGGTGTACAACAAGGAGCTGGAGAGTGAGTATGGTAATTTTGAGGACTGGCTCCACACTTTCAACCTCTACAGAGGAAAAGCCGGGGATGATGATGAACAAGCTATGGATGATGATAGAATTGTTGGAAGATTCAAGGTGGGAGTTAAGAAAACAAGTGCTTCTCTGCCCATGCCGGTGGAGTGCACCTCATCTGACCTGATCTGTCTGTTTTTTTGTGACTCAGGGATCCTTATGTATGTACAAACTACCCCTGTCAGAGGAGATCACGAGAGAGGCAGGATTTGATCCTAACATGGGCATGTTCCAAAGTATTCCTCATAACGATCCAATCAATGTCCTTGTCCGTGTCTATGTGGTCAGGGTAAGTGATGTCGTGATCATTTAGTTCTATACTTCTATTAAAATGATCAATCTCTCCTAATATATCTTGTTCTGTTTTATTCCTCCATTTCAGGCCACAGATCTTCATCCTGCTGACATCAACGGGAAGGCTGATCCTTACGTCGTCATCAAGCTGGGCAAGTCAGAGGTCAAGGACAAAGAAAACTACATTTCAAAACAACTCAATCCTGTATTTGGCAAGTGAGTAGAGAGAAACTTCTTTATTTAGTTTAGCACTTGTAGTCCTGCACTAGTAGTTCAAGGGAAAAGTCTGTATGAAATGTATGTCAAGCAGGAATAGGAAAATAATTCTCAAATACTTCAGTCAGATTAATTGAACTTAGCAGCAGTCATTCAACAACTAATACTTTTGTGCCACAATATTTTGAAAATAACCCTGAATCTTGCTCTTTCATACACACTTCTTAAAGGAGACATGTGCTTTTTCTGTTATTTTTATACTGTTATGATATCAGGCAGTTAATAGTTCCAAAATCTGACGTGAACATATGTGAAAATGCTCCCTCTAAGTCAAAAGCTCGGGCTCTGAACGCTTCATTTGAAATGTTACCTCTAGGAGTTTTTTGAACTGTAAATCAAGATGTTCCAGCAGAAAAATAAAAGTAAAAACCTGGTAATGTGCATGACATAACCCCTTTAATTTCCTTTTTTTCTGTTTACCTTTCACATTTCTTTCCTGCTCAGATCATTTGACATTGAAGCTACATTCCCCATGGAGTCCATGCTAACGGTTTCTGTGTATGACTGGGACCTTGTGGGCACAGATGATCTGATTGGAGAGACAAAGATTGATCTGGAGAATCGCTTCTACAGCAAATACAGAGCCACCTGTGGCATTTCCTCCAACTATTCTGTGTAAGCATCTGTTTGATTTAGTTACAGTTTGACCATATGAAACTCAACATTTTTATTGTAAGTAATGCTAGTTATGTTGTGTATTTTGTATTTTGATTAGGACACAGGTTTTAAAGTAAAATTCATAACAGAAATGTAATAGTTACTCTCAAATCTCAAAAGCCTTAATTTGACTGAATTTAGTATTCCATGTATATTTTAACACTTCGAAGGTATAAATAGCCTTTTTGTTATTATCCTTTGATATCAGCCATGGCTACAATGTCTGGCGTGATCCTCTGAAGCCCACTCAGATCCTTTCAAAGCTGTGTAAGGATGGCAAGATTGATGGGCCTCATTATGGGCCTGGAGGAAAAGTCAAGGTGGCAAGCCGCATCTTTACAGGACAAACGGAGATCGAGGATGAAAATGGTAGGGAAGTGTTCTCCTGTAAACCGTGACAAAAATTTAAAGGCGCATCATAAAGTTTTTTAAACATTGCTCTTTCACCCTCACACGAACTGTGATATTGTATTCAAAAAATGCTTTGACATAATAAAACATATTTCATACTTATTGTCACCTATCAAGGATATCACCTTAAATGGCATTTCTATATGCATCTGTGTGAGTTGATCACATAATTTGTGCTTTGTGATGTTTTGCTGACATTAGCTTTCCCTTTCTTTCTATCTTCTCTTGATTATGTCAATCTTACAGGTCTGAAGAAGCAGACTGAGGAGCATTTAGCTTTGACAGTGCTGAATCACTGGGAGGAGATCCCAAGGGTGGGCTGCAAGCTGGTCCCTGAACATGTGGAGACCAGACCTCTGTTGAACCCTGACAAACCTGGTATTGAACAGGTGGGTAAGAGCTGCTTCATCTGGAGACCTGAAATCAATCAGTGTGAAAGTTACTAAATTGTGTCATTTTATTCAAAGGGGCGTATTGAGATGTGGGTGGATATGTTTCCTATGGACATGCCTGCCCCTGGACCTGCAATTGACATATCACCACGGAAACCAAAGAGGTAGGTCTGCCTGGATAAAAGATTAAGATTCTTTCGGATAAAAACATAAATCTAATGCAAATTTTTGGAAATATATTTATTGCTTTGACTAAAGTTCTTCAGTTTTTTCAACAGAATATGTAGTTTAATCCCCAGGTTAAACAATGGTGAGTCGTTTTGAATAGTTAGCGTTCTATTTATTGTCAAGTATAAGTCCAACTATGTGTATTTGTTCCTTCCTCCCCCCCCTTACCAGATATGAGCTCAGGGTGATTATTTGGAATACAGACGAAGTAATACTGGAGGACGATGATTACTTCACTGGGGAAAAGTCCAGTGACATATTTGTCAGGGGGTAGGTACAGTGGGATGCGGTGGCCAAGCCTCGTCCCGTGGGTGTGAGCTGTGTGTGGTTTTGTTTTGCAGTTAATCATTATTTTTTTTGTTTTGTTTCCATTTTTTCTTTGTGCGTGTTTGTTGTGTTGTTTGTTGTGTGTCTGTCTTTGTGTTTGTGGCGTGTCTTCTGTCTGTCTGTCGTCTTCTCTCTCTTCTCTGGTCAATGCTCTGCTGGTGTCTAGCTTTGAGCTTCGTGTTGTTATTTGGAACACTGATGACGTAATTCTAGAGGACGATGCTTTCATGACAGGAGAGAAGATGTCTGACATCTATGTCAGGGGGTAAAACACACGATTCCATCGCATGGCTCGTACAACTACCCTCCCTTCCTTCCTCCTGAAGCCCTTGAGTCATTTTTTATTCCCCTTTCCTGCTTCTTGTCGCAACTTTCCATCCAGCACGTAACCTAGCTTGTCTCTAACTCTCCATTCAGCACGCTGAATAATTAGTCCAGTCAAGACCAAACCACTTTGAACAACTTGTTGGGTAAGATTGCAATTGCATTTAGGGTATAAACTAAAGCAATCAAATGGCATTCACACAGCTAACCACATAGAACTGGAAACAGCAAAAACTTCAGTCAAAATGTATGAAAGATACTCAGAGAAATTTAAATTTGAACAATTTTATCTAGGTATATTTGATAGAAAACCCAAAGTCTACTTTTTTCTCCTGCTCTTTCATCTCATTGTGTGTCTCAGTTGAGGTTTTTTTAATTTATCCATTAAAAGGTTTTGATCGATTGCTAAGGTAAAGAAAAAATTCACAAATACAGATGGACTGTCAAACTGCTTTTTTTTTTAATTATTAAGCGTTTATGAGCAATTTACAAACACTGAATGTATTATTTATATTTGTTAGGAATGAAAACATATTGACCAACACTGTACATTGAAAAACAGCCAGTCTGTTAGTGTGTTTATTAGATATCAATTTACTGCTTATAAATACCAAATAGGGACTTTTAAAGTTAAGTGTCACTGAGGATTTTTTTTTTTCAATTCAGGTTTGTGGTTTGGTCCTGTACTGATGTTTCTACTATAAACTACTACACAAGAATTTAAAATTTCAAGATATTTGGAGCCTCTTGCATGAATGCATACAATCAAAGAAAATGCATGCTAGTGCCGACACATGTCTCTAACAATGTTGTCATGTTGCAGCACATAACGTTTTTCACCACAAACATTTTGACTCATGGTAGCAGGAACAGGATGTGCATTAACACTCTTCATTTTCCTGCTGTGACTTGTCAATATGTCTGCTGTGAGAAATGTGTGTAATGCCTTGGATATATATAAAGCTTACAATGACAGGGTTTTGCAGAGCCTCCTGCATTTCTTGACCAAACCCACTTCTCCCTCAGCTGACGCGGTGTCACCTCTGGATTTCACTGTAACAAACAGGGTACCATCCTCAAACAACCCTAAACACTCGAAGGATGATGAACTACTTTTTTAAATTTGTATATAGATATACATAGATTTCAGCAAGTGACTCAACTGTCAGACATTGACGTTAAAGACTTGAGCATTGGGGTTGTTTCAGATGGATCCATTGTTGTGATACAGTGGTGGTTTTGATTGAGGCATGTTTTACTGACACATGTCCTCTATAGCTAAGCAAAAACTTCCCAATATTGAATCCCACTTCTGCCTTAATTTAAGGCAATGCATCTCAGTCACTAACAGTGGTGGAAGAAGTGCTGAGATGCTTTTACTTAAGTAAAAGTAGTATTAAAAATGTTCCATTACAATTAAGAGTCATATTTATGTAAAGTTATTGGCATCAAAATGTAATTTAAATATTCAACATGCAAATTGCCCCCATTTCATGTTGTGTTTCTTTTAGTAATATATAGTAGTATTTAGTGTTATAAATGTGAAATAAATGTAGTGGAGTAAAAAGTACCTCTGAAATCTGGTGGAGTAGAAGCGAAAAGTAGCAGAAAATAGTAGAAAAGTACAAAAACAGTACTTAAGTAAATGTACCTTTCCACCACTGGTCACCTAATCATAGCACATTCTTTATCTCCCAGCATTTATTAAGATATTTCAAACTGACAATCTTCCATTGTCAGCTTACGTTCTCGTGTTTTTTTAGTGTTTGGTGCAGCTTCCCTCCCTCTTCCTCCTGACTAATGAAGCCAGTCTCACTCAACTGTTAATGAAAAAGCTCCAGCAGGCACACACAACAAACCCTCACATGCTTTGATGCTTTGCTTGTTAGTATCTGCAGTCTGACACTGTAAAGACAAAAGATATTTGTTTAACGGTCAGTTTGTATAAATTTCACTAATGGCATTTCTGCAAGCTTTGTGTTTGCATGGCTTTGAAAACATTGTGAGGCTCCAGCATCAAATCAGATTAGAATGGATCACTCTTAATTAACAGTGATGCGCACAAAACTGTGTTAATCTGATGTTGTTGGGGAGTCGCATTATGTGTTTTGATTTTGACCAATTAGCATCATCTCTCTTGTTGGATGACTGGAACTTTTATAACATGTCCTGTGCTCCTTCTTTAAATCAACCAAATTATTTTACTAACAGACAGACAGATTCCTACACATTAAAACTCAAATGTGCATGACTGACAAAATCAAATAGCGATACTAATCTCACAAAACCATGACTGTAAAGGTTAATTTACCCCTAATTCTGATTACCCCTGCACTGATCATGATCTCACCTGACTGTGAACATCCTACAGGTGGCTGAAAGGGCAGCAGGAGGACAAGCAGGACACAGATGTGCACTATCACTCCTTGACTGGTGAGGGAAACTTCAACTGGCGTTTCGTCTTCCCCTTTGATTACCTCATGGCCGAGGAGAAGATTGTCATCTCTAAGAAAGAATCCATGTTCTCCTGGGATGAGACTGAATACAAGATTCCACCTCGTCTCACGCTGCAGGTCTGGGATGCCGACCATTTCTCTGCTGATGACTTCCTGGGTAAGAGCTGACAGAATTTTTTTTTCTTCTAAAGAGATGTGGAATTCTTGCTATTGAAGGCAATAATAGAGAGTTTTCATTTCAATAGGAAGAATTGCCCATCATTGCCATAAGTGTTATCGTGATATTTTCTGAATGCTTTGACCATAACTGCTCCCAGGTGCAATTGAACTGGACCTAAACCGGTTCCCTCGTGGCGCAAAGACAGCCAAGCAGTGCTCTATAGATATGATCCGGAATGAGCAGGAGCTTCCTACCATCTCTATCTTCAAACAAAAGAGGGTCAAGGGATGGTGGCCTTTTGTGGCCCGTGACGAGAATGATGAGATGGAGCTCACGGTAAGGCAATCATGAATTACTAAGCATATCAGCATGAAATCATCATTGTACTTGTTTGCAGTAGTGAAAAAAGTCAGTTTCATGGCAGTAAAGAATGAGATTAAATCCACAATATAAAGAGGAGTGTAAGTAAAGACAGAGCCATGAATCAAAAAAGTACAAGTGTTTATATTTCATGCTGGACCTTTTCAATTTAATGTTTTTATTTCTCTCTTTTTCTCTGGTTTTGTAAAATAGTTTAACCTCTTCAGACCTCTAAAAATCCTTCCAAAGAAAAATAACTTTCCATTTAGCTCCTCATAAATCATGTCAACTGAAAGGCATGGGGCTATGAGGGTCAAAAGTAGAGATTAGCTGAATTTAAGGTGTCAAAAGTATTACATACTTCATACTGTATATCATAATGTAGTGATGTATGCTGTCATTGTAGGGTAAGGTCGAAGCTGAGCTCCATCTGGTGACAGCAGAGGAGGCAGAGAAAAGTCCTGTAGGGCTGGGACGAAATGAGCCGGATCCACTGGAGAAACCAAAGTAAGATACTGACCCATTTTATTTGATGATATATGTAGAATCTAACAGTTACCCTGTACTTTGTTACCTTGGCAGTTAAAAAGGATGGTTGTGTGGAGTGAGGAATGTCCCATAAATCTCCCTCTTCAGGAAAATCATTGTCACAGTTCAGAAAGCAGTGTAACAAATATTTAGAAACATATGATTGGTCTAGTTTGACCCTCACTGCTTTCTGCACTGTCAAAAGGCCACTGTTGCACTTTCACACTCGTTTCTCCTCCTACCATCTCTTCAACTGTCTCCCTCTGTCTCTCCCCTCCCTTCGTCCCTTTACTCTTTTGTATGTGTAACCCCGCTCCTCCTTTACCTTTCTCTCTGTTTTTGCCTCCATCTGCATTTCTTCCTTCCCTCCCTCCCCCTCTCCCTCCTACCACAAAGTCGTCCGGACACCAGTCTTATGTGGTTTCTGACCCCTCTGAAGTCCATTCGTTACTTCATCTGGCACAACTACCGCTGGCTGATCCTCAAGGTCCTGGGGCTGATACTGCTGCTGCTCATGCTGGGCCTCTTCCTCTACTCAATACCTGGCTACCTGGTCAAGAAGATTCTGGGGGCCTGATGCGCTGGTAGCCTTCACCCCCTCCTCTTCTGCTGTCTTTGCTTTTCTACTTAATCTTGTTGCTTCCTGGGTTCTCCGTGCTAACTGTAGCACCTCCTCTTCTGTCGCACCAAAATTCTCCTTTCCTCCACTGCTCTCCCTCCTCTGTTGTCCTAGCTATAGAATACTCTGTTTTGTGCCTATATATCTTTTCCCACCTTTTGTGCAACCCAGTGTCTTTTACCATGCCATTATACATTTTGTAGGTGACCAACTGTGAAATATTTAAAAAATGGAGAACTGTTTTTAGGCTTATTCAAGAGAAATCTTTTGTTATGCCCCATCTCTCTAAAACGTGAGCAAGTAAAACCATTAGGCCACAACAGCAGTTAAGATATTCAGCAGTTTAGCTGTTCTTTTTAAGTCAGTATACAGAGGATGTGGTGCAATTTGGTACAAAAAAATATTAAATAGTTTCCAGTATATTGCAAAATTCATTTTAAAAAGAATAAAAAGTTACACAGCAGCTAGGAAATGGTGTTATAATTATTATAAATTATATTGTAATTAATAATTCATTGTTTGACACACAAAACTGAAAACTGAAAAAGTATTTACTGTCAGTTAAAGAACTGTCAAGAGTCAATTTATAAAGAACATTTTCAAATAAACAACGCAAAAACCTAAATATGAGTGAGTGATCACCAACTAAACCGACACAGTTTCAGTTTGCCTTTATAATGTGTTCCAAACTGCACCACACTGGCTGTAAAATGTCCAAAAATGATCTCTTAAATACCTTAAACTGAAAGATTTCCCACATGTTGTGTAAGATACTATAGCAAACCATCAAAGGACAGAAGGTAAGTTTTAATTTTGTAGTAAAGGTCTATTAAAATCACATATCCAGAATACTTAATTACTTTACACTAAGTATATTAAGGACAATATGATGACAATTCAAAATAAATATTAAATTATCAACATAGTTCTACAATTTCATGTCTTACCCTGAATATGTTTAAAACCAGGATAAGATGCTAAACGGGGACACCAGTGTGCATGTAAGGGGATTAAACAACATACCGTGTCTTGATGATAATAGGACACAAACTAGAAGATGAAAAAGGTGGAATGAAACTAAAGGAAACTGCAAAGAAAAAATGTCAGGTGCCATGTTTGGAGTGATTGGTCATTCATCCATCCATCTGCATTTGTCAACATATTCATTGGGCATATGTTTCTTTCTGTAAAGCTTCTAGCCTGTGGTGTAGTATTTTGGTCTTCTGAAACATTATTTTGAAAAATAAAAATGGGTGGTGAGCTGTGATGATTTGAGGAACCAGAGGGGATGCCATCCCCCTTGTTAGTAAAAATATCAAAATGCATTAACCTTCCCTGGCCCCCTCTCTATCCCCCAGTAACAGAGAGATGGCAGGAGTAGAGGGGTTGTTAAATTGTATGTGTTAGTCTAGTTTGTCTGCCTCACTGAGGATTTAGCAAGTTACAGTAGAATCACTTTCCTCAGTACAGTAGCCTAACTGTGCTGTGTATTGGTGGCTTGGTAACCTTTTTTTCAGTCAGTTTCATCTTGGATCTAAACTATATTATACTACAACTAAATATGTAACAATATATTATATTGTATCCTATAAACTTTATAGAGCAGTGTAATCTTTGTAGTCAAAGTAGCAAACAGTAGACGCCAAAGAACAAGAGGAACATTGAGACACGCTGCTGCTGATAAAACTGAACAAGATTTAAAATGTAAATCCAACTATTTATATTATAAGGCTTCATTTCAAAAGCTGATCTTTAAAAAATATTGATTATATCATAGCTTTTTCAACTTTTTTCCATTATTTATTGGTACAGTCTCAGTCATCTTCACAGGCCACCATGCCCTTTGTTAAAATTTCACAGATCGAGCACTGGTTGTGAGCATGCTGCTTTAAAAGATACATTAGGTAAAAACACTCACGAATAAAACATGGCTTACTAATCACTAATGCCAGCTTTCTCTTCCTCTCTCCCATCCCTTGCATCACTCATCCCTCTTTCCTCTCCACCCATCCTCATACGCTTTTCACCGCATTCCTTACCTTTCGCCTTCATCCCACCTAACTAGCCGCCCAGACACCACCTTCCTGTGGTTCCTGAGCCCGCTGAAAGCCATCCGCTACCTGGTGTGCAACCGCTACAAGTGGCTGATCATAAAGATCGTGCTGGCCCTGCTGCTGCTGATCATGCTGGGCCTCTTCCTCTACAGTATGCCGGGCTACCTTGTCAAGAAACTGCTAGGGGCCTGAGAAGCTGCTGGGAGGACAGGGAGGGAGGGAGGGAGGAGGGAAGGTACAGGCTCAGGTGTGTCAATACCAGTAGAAGGTATCCCAGTCTCTCCCTCAGTCTCACCCACAGGTAGGGAGACAGATGGAAGAGATGGTGCTCTGGAGGTCCGATTGCATTCCTTCCTGCTCTGTAATCCATTCTGATCTTCATGTACAGCTTGACACCTTCCACTTTACCTCTGAGGAAAGAGGCAAAAAGACTTATCCCCAAAGTCAAGAGAAACGCAAACAAACATCTATCCAATCTGCAGCAAGTCTAACAAATCTAATGCTCAACATCTGGACTCCATCCTTGAATTGACTGAAAAGCAATCGTATGGCATAAAGTAACCCCTTATCTGACCTTATTTTACTAAGCAATGTTACATGACAGTGAATGTTTCTTTAATTATTTATACAGCTTTCATTTTATGTGTTTCACTTATTTATTTATGGATGTTCATTTCAGAACACTGGGGTCGCGTTCAGGCGATTGCATGGATGTTCATTTCATGTGATGCTCCTTGATGCTGTTACAGTAGATCTCCCATTTCTGCTACAATCTCTGCTGTTGATTTAGGTTAATAGAAAACAAATGAACAATATTTTTAACAATATTATAGCCCTTGCAGTCTTTGCACACTTCGAGACTAATAATGAAGAAACAAAAATAACACAGATGTCTATTTTCCTAATGACAGAACAAGAAGACTTCAAAATTAATCAACTAATGAAATAATAAGATAAGCTTTCCACAGGGTCAAGTTTACCTGCTATGTTAAATATGTAATCTCTCAAATACAAGCAACCGAGCCAGACTTGCATTGAAACAATGTTTGCAAATAATTCTCAGCAGCACTTTTGTATAATCAGTATATTGATGATGTATAAGCACAGGTAGAGGTACAGTTGGTGGGTTCTCTCAGAAATTACATTCCCACATTTTTATGTAATTGTATAAATGCTCTTCAACTC
>JANJYQ010196473.1:754-12749 GCA_024605255.1 Rastrelliger kanagurta | reverse complement strand
TCCATACGAGGACTGTGAGGGATGGATTGGAGAACACAGCAGAGAGGATGCTTCTGGTAGATTTGTCTCTGGCCAGAAATAAGTATCTAGTGACCATCTCACTGCCGATAAACAGTGAAATAAGAGTGAACTCTGGCTTGTTCAGAGTGATGAGGAGCACCACTGAGTAAGGCCATAAGGCTTGAGGAAACTGAGTTGACAAAGAGAAAAAGGAGAAAGGACTTTCAAAACTTCAGCACTAGATGTCTCCACTAAACTAAATGCTTATCATTTACCTGCCTTTTTTCTTACAAGCCTGCCATCATTCATGTGCCTCGTTTTTCTCTTCTATGCCTCCTTCACTATCTGCTCCTCTTTACAGTGCAGACTCTGAGTAGAGAGCTCCTGATGACCCATGTGGTAGATGAGGCGTCACTAATCGCAATAGCGACACTGAGGAGGAGGAGCTTAAATCTCCACAGCTGCGCAAGTGGATCCCCTCTGGTGCTCGGCTGCTGTGATGCCGGTTGTGTCGACTGTCACTATGGGAATGGTGGTGTCCACGGTGATGAGGGTGATGGGAATGATGGTTGGGGTGTCCTCGGCTGCTATTCCAAGGGGTCCGTAGAACCTAAAAGATGATTTTATCAAACTGAAATTTAGACAAATGTCTGATCTATACATGTAGTTTGTTGTAATATAAAATTTCAAATTGAAAAGAGAAAAAGTAAGATAAGTGAAAAAGTAAAATTGATTAAGACAGAGTTTGTGGTCATACTTGTTCCAAGGGCAGGTGGTTGGTGGCAGCACCTTCAGCTCCACTTCTCCTCTTAGGCCCCTGCCCTGTGCTACCAACATGCTCGGTGGAGGGTGCAAGGTTGCGTTTAGAGCGCTGCAGGAAGCGAGCCATTAGCACACGTGTCACCTGAAGAACATAAAAAATCATTTAAAAAAGATAAACAAGTCACAGATGATGCTATTTTAGTGTTTATTTTTCCTGTATCTTTCATCAATAATTTTCAGACTAACCTTAAGATCCCCAAGGGAACGGTGGCAATCTTTTGGTAAACGCAGTGGGGAGGTGGGCGGTGGTTTGGAGGGGAGTTGCACCCCTGTAGCAGTTGATTTCATACTTTCTTTCCTTGGCAAAGCTGCAGCAGGAGGCAGAGTGTGGGGCAACAGAAAAGCCTCAGAGGATGGACCTTAGAGAGGGAGTCAGGAGAAAAGAGATTTTTGCCTCATTTGTCAACTTATAAAACTGTCATGCTTCTAAGTTAGTTTAGAGGAGAGTTCAGTAAAAAAAAAATGAATAGAAAAATGTGAGGAGTCAGTTTGCATATTTTTGTATTTTTTACTGATAGATATAGAAGCTTAAATCTAACTTTATGGAGAGACCAGGCTGAAATTAAAAATGATATCTTATGCTACTTTAAATCTCAAATAAGCAGGTTCATGGAGGCTGACTCCTGCAGTCCAGTAACTGTTTGCTATGCTCCATGACATGCTGCATATCAGATATTGTATTCAGAGATTGCTATTTAATTCTTTATAAAGGCCAAATGTTGCAAAAAATGTACTGTATAAATCAGGGTGTTCAAATCTACATATTTGAAAGCAATATGTAGATATTGAACTGGTGAGGCACGTTATTTCCCCACACAATGCAATTGAATGTAGCAATCTGCATTAAAATTGTGGCTCATTTATTTATTTAAAGATTTTTTTCTGGCAAAGACACCTTTATAGAAAGTAGATAGACAGGAAATCATGGGAGAAAAAGGGGGTGAGACATGCAGCAAAGGATTTCTAGCCGGGATTCTGCGTATATGCACAGCTCTGCATATGTAGCACTAGCATGCACTCTAACCACTCAATCACCTGAGCATGCAAAATTTTGGCTAATTTAGATGTTGTGGATGAGTTTTATAAGTCACATACATATGTAGTCTGATTTGCATGTCTACACTAGTGCTTAAATCTGCACTACTGTCTGATACAATTTAATAAATGATGGCCATTAACTGCAAATTTGTTGAATTGTATCTCTCTAAAACAACTTAGAAGTGTTTTCTTTTGGGCTTCATGCTCAATTAGACATTCAAATATGACGAAGAAAGAAGAAAGAGAAAGAGACAGTGACAACAAGCAACAAAAGCTTTGAGCAACATTTTAAACCCTGAATGTTTTAGACCTATTGCATCTACAGACTCACTTTGATTCTCTGCCTTTTAACTGTGTTTAATCTATTTTATTTGTTATCTTATTTCTTTGGGTTTTAAATTTGTACTTTGATCCTCTATATGATCCTTTTATACTTGTATGTGCATATACCTGCCTTTATGAAGCATTTTGGTGCAAAGTGTTTGCTTTGTTAAATGCTGATTAAAATTAACTTAAAACTTGAAACATAAGAAAATAACATTTTCAAGCCCTTATGATCACTTTTACCTGTGTCTGTAGATGCCTTGCTGCCTCCTGAGCCAAAGTCAACTGAAGAAGAGGAGACACAATAAGAAGTTATGGAAACAGACAAAGATAGGTGAGACATGTTTTCATGGTGGGGTCTTAATTACCTGTATCAGTAGAGGAGCCCAGGCCTGGCTCACTGTGTGACCTCACGAGGCGCAGGAGTCCTTCACTATCCCTTCTCACACTCTTCCCAGCCCTTTGCTGAAGGTATAAAGGCTGACGTGGGAGGGGCTGTCCACTGTCCTGACCACCAGGCTGCTCACTGACAGCTGAGGATGATGAAGTGTGGGCAGCAGAGGAGTCAGTGCCAGCTCCTTGGCATGAAGGAGTGGATGGACGAATTCGAATCTCTGGGATGGAGGATCGCTGTTGAGAAGGGGAGACCCCTATTGCTTCTAGCTGGGAGCAGCTACTAGCCAGCATGGCCTGGCGACGCAGTACTGGAGACCTGAAGGACCGTAAAGAAGAGTACAAGTAATATTTTTGTTTCTACATATAAGATATCTGTCCCTCATTATACTGAATACTTGAGACAATATTATATTGCCAATATGCACATTTGTCCTGACCTGTATGTGGTGGTAGCTGTGCTAGGTGAAGAGCAGGAGTTGGACCGCTCTCCTCTGAGAAAGCGCCTGGCTCTGGGTCCTCCTGCCAGTGGACTCTCTGGTGTTTGGGATGGGGGACCACGGAAGCCAATAGGCTCCCCTCCATCTCCCCCTTCTCCCCCCTCACCAGCAGTCCTGTTGCACCTTAGACCCACTTCCATCAGACAAGAGTCCTCGGAAGGGGAGGAATCATCAGGGATGTCTACAATCTCTGACATCAACAGAGAGCCACTGTCCATGGATACTAAAGAAATAAAATGGTGCATCTTTATTATTACAGGCAAGCTCTAAGAAACTTACAGCACTGTTTGAAAGATAAAATGCTGTTTTTTTTTGCTATTTTACTTAATTTTTTTCTGACCACTTAAAGTAAGTTGTAACTTACTTTGATAATTGATCAATTTAAAATCATCTTTTAAAGAAGCAACATTTCATTCTTTTTCATTTCTTCTTTTAACAGATTTTAAATTACAGACATACATTAGACTACTGTCTAATGACCTCTCAGCATGATGTTTAAGTTTTTCAAATTAACATTTTTCACAGTTGAAGTTTGGGATTTGGGGCATTATTGATAGTTCACATTTAAACATTGTATGGAATAAATGTCACATTTAAATTGAATCTCACATTTAATGGTTATTTCATTTCATTGATTATTGGAACTGAATCATTATTTGGTCTGTTAGAAATCTGTAAAATATATTTATCTAATTTTCAAAATCTAAGATGATGTCTTCAAAATTTTTGTTTTGTCTGACCAACATTACAGTACCAGAAAAATGTGTTAATAAACAAGAGGAACACAGCACCAATTAACTTTTCAGTTGATGAGTTAATTAATTCTAGTGCTTAATTGTATGTTAAAATCAAAAGCACTATTTCTCTATTGCTTTCCCCGTTACAAAACCATAATAACACTACTTCTTTTATCAAGTGTAAGTGGATCTGAAACAACATGTGATGTTTTCTCACCCTCTCCGCTGAAGGCAGTGGACGTTCCTCTCTCTCCAGACAGCTCAGTGCCATGGGGGTCAAACATTGTTGCCTTGACAGTCACCATAGACAAGAATTAGCATGGGCATGAGATACATCACACCCACACAAGCACTCAGACACAAACACACACAAATACATACATACTCATGCTCACCTGGCTGGCAGCTCTTTGTCCCATCACAGCTTCATAAGGAGGGGGGCAATCAGTAGGGTAGAGAGGAACAGGACTCTCCATGGAACCATTATATGTGATGCTACATATAATGATATAAATATCAAGTAATCAGATGCATACTGACACATATTGTACAAGACTATTTTCTTATCTATGATGTTGACTGGTATAGTCTCACCATACCAGACAACTAGAGATCTCTACCTGCTGAGGTCTGGGGATTTCTAAATGCACAGAAGTTGCTTGAATGGAAATGAGAATGGCCACCAACAAAGCTACACCCCTTACATTTTGTCAAGGACACGCCTTACTGGAAATAGTACTCACCCTCCCCATCCTCCTTAATGAACTACATGTTACTGTCCCAAAATGAAGGGCAGTGATATGACAAAAACTCTGGATTGGTTCTGTAATGCAGGTTTTTTTTTTTTTTTTTTAAAAAAACTCTTTAATTGTTTCTACCCAGTTTTAACAAAAGATTCTGGGAGACTGACTTCAGTCTCTCAAGCGTTTAGAGGCTGAGGATATATGATGTATAATAGTACATATAAAGTGCTTGTTTTTCTGCTTTTGGTACCTCTGTGCATCTGTCTCAGAGCTGCAGGTGTACTCAGGAGGATAGTAGGGGGGCGGAGGGATGGGTGGAACAAACTCCTCAAAGTCCATGATATTGGTCAGGAAAGCATCCTGAGGAGTAGTGCACTCTGGGTTGACAGAGCGAGAGCGATGTGGTGCCAACTACACAGGAAGAGAGGGAGACACATAAAGATCTTACGACACATAAATGGGAATAACGTACAGCATGCTTCTTTTGCTTAGCACTTTTCATTTTTCAGTTAAATGTAAAATATGCTGTGTCTGTGCTCACCAGGTGCACAAGGTCCAGGGAGAATATGTGGATACTGCAGGTCACAGTGGACAGAGTGCAGATGATGGTGGAAAGAATGCTGAGACCACATGCACTGAACAAAAGGTCCTGTGGAGCAATATCCATTAAGAAAACTCACACTTCTACATTATATGGGCATGTTTAAGCATTTTAGTCACAGGAATAAGAAAAACTTTGTGTTCATAGTGGATCATCAGTATAGATAATATTCTACCTACCTTCAGCTGATGTCTGACTGAGTGGCAGTCAGCATTCAGGTAGAGCACCAGGGCGTCCTCCTCTGTGATGGAGCAGGGGTGAGCACAACACACACAGAGACCTTTCTCCACCTACACACATTACCAATCACAGAGAATTGATGTAAAATACACATCTGCACACTAGAAACATTTTCCTTTTACAAAGCTATTCCTGGCACATTTCTCATGGATCTAGCTTGAAGGGCGTTTCAGCATGAGGCAGAAGACAACACTTGCATAATGTTATGTACCTGGCAGGTGAGCATGGACTTCACCATCTGTGCATTCTGACAGGAGAGCATTGAGCCAGCCAAACTGAGGATCACACACACTGCAGACAGCAGCATGAACAGTGACACCTGTGGAGTAGCAGAAAGCTAGGGTTTGATTTACAGCAAGGTGTCAAGACATGTGACATGGAGGGCAGAGAGTTGTATCCTCCCAAACAAAGGCTATAGTCTGTTTCACTGATAAATATTCTTTAAATTGGAGGAGGGAATAATAAATGAAAATACCTAGTTTAGTTTTTGCATGGCATGGCTCAGTTAACACACTAGGAGATACACACACTCACCCAGGTTTGCTGTGTTTCATTTATACTAGTTTGCATTAAGTTCACACAATAAAAATGACATAAAATAATATTATAAAAGAAATGTATTTTGAACTACGCAGAGGTTCCATCTAAACAGTGCTCCAAACTTAAGAAAAAACAAAAACCATTATAAGGGCCTTTCAATTTTTAAACTGCTGTTTCCAATGTCAACAATGAACTCTGGACCTAGAAAAACGAAACATCTAAGAGGGCAATGAAAACCCTGACATTGACATTGTAGTGGGCTTTTAACAACTGTGTTTTTAACACAATGTAAACTTCTGGCTTTTGGATGCCCTGGAAGTTTTAGGGCCTCCATCCTGTTGGTAATCAGTCACATGTCACATGGTTTGGTACTTAATGGATACTAATAATCAAATAAAAATATACACACCACCAATGTTAAAGGTCTCCTCCATGAGATTATTCCAACTATCCCTGATGCTACCACCTGGAAAAACAGACCACACATACATGACAACACATCCTTTAATGTTCTCTTTATTGTTATATTCTAAATAGTGTTTTTTGTTGTCCTTCAATTTTGTACTTACAAAGAATCCAGCCCAGAATGGGCAAGACTGCCTCACGCGTGCTGAAGAGGTGAAGGCCATGCTGGTGAAAGAGAAGGCCAAGACCATAGCACCCAGGCCCAGGTGGCACAGCCCCAAGTATAGGAGCAGCCGTGCACCACCTGGCCCGCGGCCTGACATGCCACGACGACTGTCTGACCAGCCTCGAGACCCTGAGGCTGAAGCCACACTGCTGGAGTCTGATGGCGAAGGCATGTTAGGCTTTTTTGTGTTTGAGGAAGGAGGTTTGATACTCACTCTGGGTTCATAAAACAAAGTTTAGCTGAGTGGGTATATACAGAGGAGAGTAGAATAGGGGTAGACATAAATTCTGGCATGAGAACTCCACTCTGTCACAATTATGCACCAACCTCTCCACTGGCAGGTGCCATAGTTTCTGCGCAATGCCCCGTGGTGTGCACTATAGTCCCGTCACTGAGTCCAAGAACTTTGTCAGCAGAAAGTTGAGAATTGAGCAGCCACTACACACTTGCAGCCACCATAGTCACCTCATTTGACATTTCAGCCATGATATAAAGACTGCTTCACTTAGTGCAGTGTCTCTTTCACCCAATGCAGTTTAGAGGCCATAACAGTCAAAAATATACCAGCAATCTATACCATTCTCCTTCTCAATCTTTCCCTGATTAAAATACAAGCACAACAGCAGGGCTAGTTTTTTGCAAACGGTACATTCTTGTTACACTCATTTGCTTTTTTTTGGTCCCTCCTCTCCATCCTCTGCCTTCCACCTCTCCCTCCTCTTGCCAGTGGCATTGCGGTAACTCGAGACCTGAGCAGGCCGCAGACTCTAAAGCATCCCGAAGAAAGCAGCTGATCACTCGTTTGTTTCACCCCCAGCAGAGATGACATGAGCCGGTCAGTTCGCGTGTCCGGTCAGGAGGAGCATCATCCGAACACGCGCTCCCCTCTCGTGACCTTAGGTTAGGTCCTCATACTGTTTCGGAAGACGGCGTGGAGATCAAAGCCCAAGATCAGATCAGTTCGTTCGGGGAGCGAGACTAATTACCTCGACATGAGCAGGAAATAAATATCTTCCATCGATTTTCAAACTGCACCAAAATAGCAGCCGGGCTGGGATGAACCTTGCCTCGCTGGGTTCGATCTTTGACAACTCCACCTCAGGGGTTTTGCGGTGGTCCACACGCACCTAGACCCCCCTTCTCCGCCTCCGCCGCCGCCTCTTCCCTCCCTGCAGTCACGCGGGCATCCCGTTCAGCCCGTGTATGTGTATGTGTGTGTATGTATCCCGGACGTTTACCTCACAGACTCCCACTAAACATTACATGAACATAACATATCGTATAGCCTACCTAAATCCAGGATAACATGTTCAAACTCGTCCAAGTTTGTTTTTCCTCTTTTTATTTGTTCCTCCTCTTTCTTCTCTCCTGTCCTAACGTTTTTTTTCTGTTCCTTGGCGGACCTCCGACTCTGGAAAGAAATGTATCGTGTTTGCAAACCGAAACCTGCCCTATACGTGATGACAAGGCACGCAAAACGTGCAGGGAACTTGAAGATGCGGCAGAGCGCGCGCACACCGTCGTGGTGCTGATGCTGCGAAGGAGGGGCGGTTGCCTGGCGACAGGCTCCAACTCCTGCTGCAGCAGCAATGAGAAAAATATATATAACTGTAGGCTACTGGCCATTGTGTTGGGAGGATAGTAGTTAAAAACAAGGTGGAATGAGATCTTAGACAGGAGTGTCCCATAGGCCTAAATACATAGTTTCATCTACAGAATAACCTGTGTGTTAGTGGATATCTTTGAAACACTAAGTCTCCTTCTGCTCTATGCTGCTTCATTTTGTATATCATTCTTTATGTTGAAAAAAATATGATTAATAACTATAAGCAGGAATGCAATGAACAATCACAAAAGTAGAAAAACAAAACACAGTCCAATGTTAGAAGGATATATTATGGTAATGACTGTAAATGTGAAGGCTGAAGTCCTCAGTTATTGCTTTAACCAAGCTAATTAGATAGATATACTTCATGAATGCAGAAAGGGAAAGCTACAATGTCCAGAAGCTATTATCTAAGCTATATTTTCTGAATATTTTATTGGCCCAATAGAAAGATTATATCTACAACACAAGCACTATTTTTATTACTATTTGCAATGTTTATTCAGCAAGCATCAGGTCAGTAAACTACATACAAAATCTTGTGGCAGGTTTACAGAGACTGTGAAAGAAACTTGAAAAACAAGATATGAAAAATACAGTACATCTGTGCAGATAAAAACTGCAAGGAGCAGATGAGCGCCTGTGATCACAGTAATTCTGAATGATCTGGAAATCGCTACAACAGGGAAACTGTCATGTTTGACGCAGATAATGTGTGGCAGTGTTTAGTGAGAGATTTGCCAGGCGCTTCAGATAAAAGGCAAGAAATCAATTCAAAATGAGGGACGTGTGAGTACTTCCCAGGCTCTCACATCCTGTCCATTCACTTGCTTTATCCATTTTTCTTTCATCTCACCACTCATCTTCTCATATTGCACTTATCTCTGTTCCTATCTTCCACATTCTCAGTCCTACATCTATTAAAACCAGGCTTGTTTACCACCAGTGTTTATTTCAGCTTGAACTCCGTGCAGCATTGATTAGGGTAAGGAGAAGGTTTTCAGCTACTCATGGGGCGTAATCAGGAACTTTCCATGCTATAATGTAATATTTGATAGCATAGATTCTGTTTATAATGTTTACTACCAAAACATTTTATCAACTCTCAAAGGGGAAAGATACGTAAATATATGAAACTAAACATATGGGGAAACAAAATGGGTCTCATATTTTGGGAATAAGATGTCTACTTGTCTGTATGTTTATAAATTTCAAACTGTAAACTAACTGTTAAAAAAACGGCATTTTAAGACTTCTGTTGAGTTACAAATTTCTGTTGAGGATTTAGACCATGTTTCAGATTCAGGGCTACAACATGTCTACAGTACTGTAGGTGAAAAACAGTTTCCATCAATCTTCTTTTCTCACACTTAACTGTTTAAAAACCATGATTGTACTAAACTCAGACATAAAAAGATTTTAAAAACACTGAGGAGTACTGTCCTCCAGTTGATAAGGCAGACAAATAGTGTGCAGAGCAGAAACAGAAATGTGTAGCTGAACTGTGCGGACAGAGGGGGCAGGAGTGGTTTGCAAAATTTCTGTGGTTCAAAGTGAAATAAACTACAATCTCAGTGAAAATTCAGATCAAAGAAGAAATCCATAAATTATTTTTCTGGCCAAAATAATTTTTTGGGTGGGGGGATCACACTAGAAAGACTTGGAATACAGACAGTTAGATATAAAAACAATCATTTGGCACCTGTATGCATTTGATATCTGAGCCCACCAGATGGAGACAGAACATTTGATGTATTTTCCCCCCCGGTAATACTGATGTGTTCTTAAACTTTAAGGGCAACTCAACAGCTGTGCTGGCTGGTGTCACATCTAGAGAAGAACACATTTGGAAGATTTCTTCTCTGTAGTACTGGTGATTTTCACCTCTCTGCCTGTGGGACCCTGTCAAACACAGAAATAAATCATGACTTGTACAGTAGATATACTGTAAAGGAGTTGACAAAGGTCCATGGTGGAGTAAATGTTTCACTATGTGTCTTCTGACTTACCGGTTTCTTGCTGGACCTCTGTAGTATGTCACGTGCCAAAGCCAGGAACGACTACAGACAGACATAGTGAGATAAAAAGAGGGTTAAGATCTGCAGCACATGTAGCATATTAACTAAAAGTTAAGTAAGGTATGAATAAACTGTTTTGTTTGCGGTCATGTTTTGGCTTACCTCCTCAACATTAATGCTGGACTTTGCACTGGTCTCAAAGAACCTGATGCCATGATCTTTTGCCAGCTGTTCACAACAGACAAAATGTGGATAATAATCACTCCCTGCTTCTTATCTTCAGTAAATGTTGTAAAAGCTGGTGCATCAGAAACATGTTCAGTACACACTCCCTTGCATAAATGACCACTCCCTCTTATATTTATATGGTAGGAAAAATAAACATGCTGTCATTATTCCACAGCCATACCACTATACACTAAATTATCTTCACTACTTGAATACTAATTTTCCAAAAGGAAAAAGTATAAAATACATTGTGTAAAATTACATTTTTATTTGGGTCATCTCACCTTTTCTCCTGTTTCCTTGGTAACTTTACGCTTTGCTTCAATGTCACACTTATTACCTAGCAACATCTGACTGACCCCAGCTGATGCATTCTGGGAAAGACAGGAATGCAATTAATTGATTAGGTCAAGCTGAATTCAATTAATGTGGAGTTAGACAAGAATGTTCTCTTTGCAGAAAGGCACATTTAAGAATATGAGATGAAAGGAAGGCAGAAAAAACATCTTTACATTAAGTCTGAATTGAATAGCCAGAATGATTCAGATGATCACAGCTGCTGTTCAGTCAGAGATTAATAGAAAACATCAAACAGGTTAACAATGTTTACAGATGTGTACATACTTTTTCAGTTTTGATTAGGTTGTACTGTATTTGGCTATACAGTGTAAATTCTGTCTACGAATGCTTTCATGTTTCCTAAAAAGTGAAAAACTAAATTGATTATAATTCTCTTTCTACAAATCTTCAGTTCAATTCAATTTAGTCTTTACTAAGATCCCATATTAGGAAATTTGACTGTAGCACAATAGCCAGGCAGATGAACATGTAAACATACATATATAAAATACAGTTAAAAAGCCCACAGTAAAATCTTTAAAAGATTGAATATTACTATTAAACCCATTTTGAGAGTTGAGGCACTCCAGCAATTATAGTGATTTCTCATTGATTCCATAAAGTTGGAGTTCTTGTGAGAGACAAATTTAAATCAACAAAGTAGTAATCACAAACTATTTCGATATTCAAATCAATCTTGTCACAGTACCAATTATTTTTTGGCCAAATATATCACAATTTAATTCTTTTGTTTGATATTAAAGTGAATATCTTTTGCTTTTCAAATTGCTGATTGCACAAAGCAAGACATCTAAATGCACCATGATGAGCTGTGGGAAACTATAACACAAATCATATTTCACAATTTCACTATTTTCTGTAATTGTATTTAATTACTTGAAAAATTAATTAGATGGTTTATTAATCATTTAAAAAGTTTAGTTTTCATTAGAATAATTTATTGTGTAGAAAGAAACTGGTGGGACAAAAAGGGAAAATGAGTGATTTTCGTCAACTGTCTCAGCTATGACTCTTAATAGCCTTGTTGTTGCAGAGTAAAGACCCATACTTATGACTAATATGAATCCAACTGACTAAGCACTCTTTTTAAGTGTTTCCTGGTTATCCCTGCTCTGGCTAAGTGGAAACAAACTCACTTCTTTGATACTCTTCATCCAGTTCTGAATGTTTTCGAAAGACTTTTCATCTGTGATGTCGTACACCAGGATGATGCC
>JANJYQ010196379.1:1007-11128 GCA_024605255.1 Rastrelliger kanagurta | reverse complement strand
AGAGAGAGAGAGAGAGAGAGAGAGAGAGAGAGAGAGAGAGATTGAAAAAAAGGATAGAGCGAAGAACCTGTAACTGTATTGCACATGTTTTAACATTACTATATAACACTAAAATAACTCAAATAAATCCTGTATAGGTTATTTTGTTTTTTTATATAAGTGAGAAATGTGTATTCATAGTTTTGTTAAAGCCTCCAGTGACAAGGCTCATCAAGAACTCAAATATGGTGATGACGATCATGATCTGACACATGGAATACATGGAAAAATTTACAAATGACCATTCATCAATAGTTGTCTCCTCACCTTGTATGTTTGTGTTTATAATATGTTTATATGGAATTATGTGCTTTAAAAATATTCAAAATATGAACATTCTAAACATTCCAGGTTTTGTGATATCCAGAGCCAAATTACATTATATTGCAATCAATTAACAAAAACAACAAAGGTTTTGTTAGATGTAAAACTCTGATTACTCAAAATTAACCATTTGTATTTTTATTGTGTTCACTGTCACTTTCCTGTCAGTTACCAGCTAATAATGATGCACTATTATAGATTCTATTGTAGATTCTGAATATTTTGAAGAGAAATGATTTATCTCCCTTTAATTTGCAAATTATGTGTTTTATCAGGACCTTTTTTTGTTACCCCTGAATTTAACAAAAATATTTCATGTACTCATCAATAAAAAGGTTGTGATTATTGACCTTGGCAGGTGATGTATTGTGGAGCGTCAACCAGAATCATGTGTTTTAATTTTGTTTTTTGACAACTGATCATACTACTTTTTAATGTTATTTGTCACTTTCTGTATTTATACTATGTTCTTTACATAAACATGAGCATATTTATTCTTTCATGTTGTGTAGATTATATTTGACTACAATTTACAGCCCTGGTGTGCAAAGTCATTTCAGCCAAAATAAATACAGTGAAAATAAGTACCCAGCCCGAGTGAGGACTCTTTCATGGGACTATTTTAGTTTCTGTGGGGATTGCGGGGTAGGGGTGGGGGGTATGGTGGGTGGGTGGGTGGGGGCATTACAGCGTGCTGCACAGCTGGGTAGCCTGGGGTTTCATTGTTTGTTGGGTGTCTACAGGTTATCTGCAGTGGTTTAGCCTTCATTTTGCTTACTCAAGCCATCTGTGTGGTGCCGAGTTGAATTTATGACTGTGGACATTCAAGACCTGACCCATGTTCCCTTACTAAGCTTTGAACTGCTTCCATATCCAGTCACAAGGTTGCTCTTGATCATCACAGCAACCTATATCCATATCATATTTTATCTATTGAAGTGGACCAACCTATTGTATGATATCTAATAAAACTGAAGTGTCATCTAGTAAATTAATTGACACATTACAGCATCCTCATTGTAACTAACTTTCACCTTGTTACAGATGAATTCTTCATCTGTTGTCAGAAACTGATGTATGACATTTGATATCTGAAAACAGCCATACACAGTAACCAAGAACAGCTGTGGTAGTGATGATTTTCCCGTCATCACAAGATCACATTAATTATGGAATATTGACATAGCAGTTTTTACCATCATAACAAGTCATTTTCTTGTTATCTGGAGAAAACAAAACATAATTTTTAGTGATAATGGGTTAATTTATTCTTTAATTGGAGACTTTTGTTTTCCCAAGATAAGGAGAAAATTATCCTGTTATTATAGGAAAATGACTCTGTAGTCCTGAGATGGCAAGATAATTTTAAAAAAAAGAGTTACAACCATGGCCAACTCTCCTCTTCTGTAATTATTTTTTTTAAAAATTCGATTGTTGTTCTTCTTCAGAAATTACACATTAGTTATTTTGTCTTAAATAAGAGCATATATTTCATTTCATTGAGTTATATTGTCTTATATACACCTTTTCTTTCATGAGACAGAACATGAGACCAACTAGACCCTTTGAAGCCCTAATACCACCTATCATCCTGGAATGTTGCGCTAAGTCTACCCTAAATAAGCCTACCCTGGAGCCTCAGTATAAACCTTTAGCAGCGAGCACCAATAATATCGTTCAGTGAGTAAGGCCGTATTCCCACAGTAAACCCTGGGAAATATTTCTCTGCAGACATCCTGACCATGCGACCGTAGGTTCAGGGCCCCTACCATGGCTTACAATTTGTTGTTTGTGTTCTGGTTTATTAAATGAATAGACCTTTTGTGCAATTCAGTGAACTTTTGACAATTGAAAGATAATGAGACCTTTTGCCACACATTTGCAGAATATCATGTTCATATTTTGCATATTGTGTATTCTGTTGTTGATTTGGAAGATACTTTAAAGTATACAGCATTTCTAGTAAAGTGAAAAATAAAGGTTACGACAAATTATTTTATAGTCCTGGTGTAATATTCTTGTAACAATACAATACCTGGGTGCAGAATTAAATTAAAGTTTTAGTAATTGTAATCCTGCTAATACATTTGAAAAAAAAAGTTACATTGCTGGTTACACGTCTTTTTATAACATGTTATTTCCAACACTGGTTATTGATCTCCATATCACCAGGAGTGGAGAACAGTCTCTCTTGCTGCACCATTAGTTCTAGGTGTGACAGTTGACGTTCCTGTCACTATGCCTCCAAGTTAATCATGCGCCCTTGCTACTTGGCCGAGGGGATATCCCTTTGGGTGACAGATCAGCGCGCATGACTCTTACCTGGAAGATTGTGGGTTCAAACCCTGCCCGGGCCGTCCTTAGTTTGTCATGCCACATAGGAAAGACACCACTGTCCAACACATTGGGCAGGTACAAACCAGAACTGGTTAAAGTATTGTCAACAAAGGCAGTAGCCAATAAAACAAAGGCACCCCAACTTTGAGTCAGAAAAGAAGGTAAAATACTGTATATAAATGTTAAAAGCCAAGACAACTCTGTCTATGCATAGCTAGATAGCTGATGATGTCTGATTTGCTGTTCACCTGTTGTTTCACAGTTGTAATTGCTATTGCCCTCTCAGTGGGGATAAAAAGGAAGCAAAATGACTCACTCCTTAGCTACTCAGTGCACAGCATGAAAAACATACATGATGATGTAACCAACTTATTATGGACAATTACATTTCCTGGCTACTAATTTTGCGATCCATTTTTGTTGACTATGTTGACTATGTTGATTAATCCCCTATTTTTCAGTAGTGTTTTTGATAGATGGATGTGAAGTTGCATTACAGTCTTTTCTTTTAGTTACAACATAACCATAGTCTGAGTAGTTTCCAAAAATAGCATAGAACAGCAATTTCATTTTGATATGGTAATCATATTTTCTTTTTTCTGGTTTTATGATAAATGATCAGTTGTCCACTTGAACCTCTGGGCTGATGTTAGTAAACAGTGAAAGTCTGGACCATAAGCTAACCACAAATCTGCACGTCTGCAGTAGAAATGAAGCCCTCCAGTAATGAAGCCTGTCAACCCTATGATTTATGACAAACCAGTTGACTGAAACGTGGATGATATGGATGATTAAAAAGGCCTGCCGGGATGTTTTTGAGTCAGACATTTTAGAATGTGTTTTGAATTATACACATTTGTCTACAGGGAGTAGACCAAATAACTGAGAAAAGTTCATAAATCATTATTGAGAACTATGTCAGTTGAAGTGTATTGCATGAAACATCATCTAGCAGTGCATTTCTGCTACTACAAAGGTCTGGAAATTAACACTTTGCTAAATGAGGTTCATAAAAAGGTAATTTATGAGTGAGCAAATAATCTGTTTATAAAATACAGGTGGGTTAAATGAAACGATGATTTATGAACTTCAGAGTTTAGATGTTTGATCAGTGTCAACATTATTTTGTCCAGTTGCTTTATGTGTNATATGACCACTCCTATGTCCCGGTGCCAGTGAAAGTGATTTTTATCTTTTAAGGAATTACTTTTCCACATCTCCACCCTTTTCGATAACATGTGCAGGGAAGAACAGACACAGATGGAGCCTTCAATTTCCTTTTGTCAGTCAGCTTTCATCTTTTCTCTCTTTGCTATTAGAAAGGAACGTGTTGATTTAAATACTTTTTGTAAATAAATTAGCATGCATATAATAATATATAATAATGTTTATGTTGAGTCATCGTACAGTATAAAAAATTAAATCAATGTACAATGAAGTAATACAAAAATATAAACAGGACAAAACAGAATAAACATTAACAAGTTGTATTAAGTATATAAATATATAATTATACATAAAGGGTGAAGTAATTGTAGGTTGTTTTAATAGGTAGCTTTTACTAATTACTGTCATGCAAAGATTATAAATACTATTAATGTTTTCACATACTGGTATACTTTTGAGTTAGTAACAAGAAATATCAAACTTGAGTCACTCAACATAAATGAACACAGAGGAATGCCAACTAATTAATACAATATTTATTCCGCAACAAATATGTGGTGAGTTTCAAAACTGATGTGTAATTTCATTCAGTGCAGTTGTGTGTATTAATAGCACAAAGGATATGGCAGTATCATGATAAATCATAGTGACAAGTGCAATAATTCTTTATATTTACTTTAATAGTGCCATACTAAACATGACATTTCTATATTGCTTACTGTTGCACATTTTACCTTCCAAATCACTGTAAAACAGCTATGCAGATGTAATAAGTATTCTCTTAGGATATCTGACTTGTGACATTTTTGCATAACATGTTATTCTCCACCAATGTACATTATACAAAGTATAAAAAGAAAAAAATACAACAAAGTTAATTAAAAAAAAAAAAAAAGGCCTGATAACCTCAGAAAAACAAAACACTGTTACCATAGTAATTTAATTGACTCAACTTTAATTTGACCAGAAATCCTTGTTCTTCAGATGTATCCTGGCCAAGATAGGCAGCAACACAAATAGCATGTTTTCAGACATAAAGCAAAAAATATAGCAATTTACAATGAAAATACAGAAAAAAAAAGATAAACATTCATAACATCTACATCCCGATATGCATGCTTCTATGTCATTTAGAATCACTTGTGTATCCAGTGAGACTGAGACCAGCTCCCAAACATTTAGGCTATTTTATGTCTGATTAGAAGCAGTGGGAGCAGCATATGAAAACACCTTTCTTCTGAGTCTATTACAGACTTTATGGACGGCTAGTAGGAATAAGTCTTGGGTAGAAAGACAGTGAAGAATAACCTTAAAAATAAGAATATGGCAATGGTTAAGTCCACAAGGGCAGACCATCCAATGAGGACTTTGAGATTTGCAATAAATCTCAGTGCTACATCAGACAGTATAGCATGTTTAGAAATTCAGAAGATGCATGTATCTATAATCTCCATAGTCCAGCACAGACATGAAACAATACATCTCTTTTTGGCTTTGAAAAAAAGCAAGACTCATTTCTAAAATAAAAACACAATTTTAACTTCACCGACTGCAATTCCTGGATATTTGTTTTGAGATACAGACTAAATCTAGGCTATGTAGCTTTGATTCTGTATTTGAAAACATTATGGGCTTGATTTACCAAAGCTTTGCGACTGTCAGCCACAAACCTCAAGGTAATTTTGCTGATAGTAACTAAGCCTATAAATAATGAACACAGATGACTGCTGTTACTGTGGTGAGGAGGAGATGGAGAGACAATTACAGAATATGCAGAGAATATACAGAGAACAGATTTTTTTCCACCTGTGTTTTGTCTCAAATACTCTTTTTTTCTCTGGTCATTTTTATTGTTGTTGCTGTAACTCAGTGTGTTTGTTAACTTCTTCCACTAGAACCTCAAATTCATTTTAAGCTTTTGGATCAAAATGAATTTGACAGTATAATTGGCATCAAGGTGGAAATTTGTGTTGGAACATCGTGAAACATGCCTAATAAACATATTGCCCTGTGTTTTAACAAAGATTTATGTTAGCCTTGAAACATATCTTGCAGTTGTTTTGCTGTATAACTCTCCAAACAAACTATTTTAAAGTTGAACTAATCAAATTTTGTTTTGGCCACTTAAAGCCAACAGGCAAACCCTAACCTATTATGTTTGATGGCTACTGTAGTATCATCATCACACACAGCAACATACAACAGGATCATCTGGGGACACGTTTGTGGCTCAATGCAATACACAGACTTACTAGTTAATCTTTATACCAATCATGGATCATATCGGCTCTTATTTGTGTCTCTCTGCCTGTTTTTTTCTGACAACTATTCAGTGCTGGCCTCAGAAACTAAACAATAGCAGCACATATGTTCTTATCTCTTCATGGCTTCCTAACATTGAAGTGGCATTATCATCATCACTTATTCATCATCAATTTGCTTTCCTTCAAATGATAGAAGTGTGATGAGGACTTCTATAAGAGGTAGGTGATGAATGGTCATTTAAAGCTTGTGATTGGAAGACAATTGATGATATACTGCACTGGAAATCTGCAATACAGGATCTACTCATATAAAACTTATTACACCCACAGGGTACATACTCATGCATAAACAACTTCCTAGCCTGTGAAGATAAGGAAGTTTGCTTCAGAAAGTTTCAGAAAAGCATGCTACTGTTCCTCTGAGGCATTAATCTATATAATTCTTCACTACAAAGGTAAATCATGCAGTGAAAATTCTTTGATATTCATTAGACTTCTTAAGCAGCTGAAAGTCAAATCTTACCTCAAGGAACAGAGAAACATGCAAACACTGGTTTATTCAAGTGTGGAATGTGAGGAGTGTTCCCACTTGACCTGTTGTTCACACTTCATGGATGGGTGGTGGCTCAGTGGTTAGCGCTGTTGCATAGTAAGGAAATCCTGGACTCGAACCACATCCAAGGTCCACTATGTATGCTACATCAGATGAAGTGACAGCAAAGATGATATTAATCTTAAATGCCTTAATAATAATTATCTCTGCTGTTGCTTTATTAACACTGTGATAAATAAACTGTAAAAAAAAGTGATTTGAACATGGTTGGTTTTGTATATAAACTCTCCATACACAAGTAAAAATACCCTATGAGCTAATCACAAACTTTGTGACTGCCAATTGGAGCGCCACATGCTACAATGTAGAATAAGTTCTAGTAGCAATCAACTGTTTTTGATTTTCTGGATTGTAAACAGCTCTTGGATTAACGTTGTTTCCCTGCATTATGTTAACCAGAGTAGATGAGAAAAATAAAAATACATGTCATTTGGGGAACTGTTTATGTATATAGCAACTGCACTTCGAGATAGAGAAAATACTGTAAAAGAATCATGCAGCAACAGCACTGTTCAGTCTCTTTCTAGGTTGTTTGTTTAGGCAATTAATACATTTCCAAAGTGACAGAGAGTAATAAAACATATATTTTACATAGCATTTTGGACAAACAAGGGAGAAATGATCTTCATGGGTCCACAGTAATAAACTTTCAGTAACTTTTGCGTATGCTTATGAATGAGCAAACAAGCAAAGTATTTGCGTCATCTCAAAAATATTATATACCAAACGGCTTTAAAGAAGCAAGCAAAATACTGAGAATGCACAGTGAAGCACTAAATAAGAGCTCACAACCTTATGTCAAGAACAAAGTTTATTAGCTGAAGTATAAAGGTTTAATGTTTGTACTTGTATAAATCAGGCTGTGCTGGATGATGATTACATTCTCATTTATCTGAATAGGCTTGTCTGTCAGAGACCATTTCTATAACATGCCCAGAGGGAACTAAGAAGTGTGTTGTATCTCTGCATGTTGTAGCATCACACCTGCTGCAGGTACGTGTAATTATCTGTGAAGATTCCAAAAAGAATTTAATAGGAAGAATTAACAATTTCTTGGCTTGTGGTCTTGATTAATGTTTGTCTCTAACAGCTCTATTTCTGCAACACAATATTTCATGCAGTAGGCCTAACACCTATGCAACAGATTTTTTAAAGTGTCTTTAATTCATTTTACTTCAGTGGGGCCAATTACAATTTTGAAGAAACGAAATGATTCCCATTTTCATTCCATTGTGGTCAAGTGGAAAGATGTTGACTGTTATGATTGGAAAGAAATATTTTTTTCCTGTTTTTTTCCTGGAATAGCAGCCAAAAGTGGTGAGATAGTTGCAAACCAGGGTTTTTTAAATGAGTGACAGTGATGGGACACAACTCATTATGTGGTTATTTGCAATACCTTTGGAGTAGTATAGACTATTTGGATTTTTCTTATAGCCTACCTATTGCTATTATTCCTTCTTTCAGCATGTTTGGGGTTTAGGATGTGTTTCTTCCATCCATGCGTGTCCATCTGTTTAACTCAGAACTGAAGCCTAAGCCTTCCATGAATTCTGCTCTGTTTCTGCGAAACACAGAAAAACATTGGTGGTGAAAACAGATCAATCTATTTATTGGTATGTAGAAATATTCAAGGATGATGAAGTTATTGTCTGGATGTTATGTCAGAATTTATATTGGATCTCTGGATGAGCCACAAAGACATATTTGATTGATGAAGTGATTAGCTATAATAGCATGCTTAGTAAATCAATTCACACTTCTTGATGTCAGGTTTATTGACAGTTTGGAACATGTATGTTCTGAGCTAGTTGTCTAAAGCATAAACCTATAAATCACTTAACACTCTGACACAACAGATTTCGGTAATTCTGTAAATGATGAGAGACAACAAAAAAAAAGAGAAAATGTGTAAGAAAGAAAAAAAAATGAAATGTTGAAAACAGGAAAAAGCGTGTTGATGTTTTTCTTTTTATGCCACTGTATATATCTTGAATTCTGCATTAACATTAAAGCCAGAGTGGGCGGAATTCTTTTCTTTTTGTGCTCAGTAATGTTGACATTAGCAACAAGACTTATGGGAAACAGAAAAAGACGGAAAGAAAAGCAAAAGAAGAAGACACTGAAGCAATGTCTGGAAACCTGTTTGGAGAACAAATGTGTTACCAAGCATATTTGTTTTTATTCAACCTGCTACCTGTAGAGTTGTCTGGCAAGAAACACATCTGGAGGCCAAGCTGTTGAAGGAGAATGTACCTCTCAGACAACAGTCAAAGGTGCAGTGCCTCAGATACTCACAGAACAGCAGAAGATTAAATCCAGGCAAGCAGCTGGACTATTTGTCACTTGGGCTTTTATCAGTTTATGTCCATTTTTTGTCCAAGTGACTAATAGAGACAACATTTTTTGAAACTAATCCAATATTGAGAGGGATAATAGTCTTCCATCAGTGTAAATCCTCTAAAAGTGCTGTTACTACTGAGACTGACAGACTGAGATTATAAATGTCTGACAACATTATGGAAAGAATCCCTGCTGAAAAATAAAACTATTTTATTTACCTTTCGCTTGTCTATTTGTTGTATCTAATAAAATCTCACTCTGAAGTCTGGTGAACACCAGTTGTTGCAGAAAGATAACAGTGGAATCAGTTGGAGACATGAGTGCTGCTTATTATTACAGCTAATGTTAGATATTTAGCAGATTATTTACCTGTTTTTAGCTACAAATTGTAAAATTGCATGCATATGGTTCCTTGAATCTGAAAAGTTTAACAGCAATATCTGCAGTTGATTAGGCATAATGAAAACTGACCATTACTTAACTCATTGTGTAATTTTTTTGTATATCTAACTAATAGTTATCTTAGTGTCAATCACCATGTTTTTAGTTGAACCAGAAACTGCAGATTTGCTTAGACAAACAAGTGGGTTAAATGATATATTTCTAGATTATGACTTCAATTATATACACCTAATAACATACAATCTGCATGCATTAAATGAATAAAGCTCCAAGGATCGCCAGGTGCCTGTGGAAAGTATCCACTGGAAAGTCCATAATAAAAATTTCTTGGGCTCCTTGTGTACTATCTTTGAACCTGAAATCTGGAAGATCCCCCTCTTATATTTTCATTTTGATTACATGGTCTTATCTTGATATTATTTATGTTTTTTCTGGAAGGCTCCTCACCCTTTAGTTGATGTCTCTTAGTAGGAATAAATGAAGAAGGCCCCCCAGTTTCTGGGTCACAGACAAGATGAAAAAGTATACACAAACTTGAGCAGAACCCTTTTTTGGAGGAGTAATCAGAACAGGGGTGGCCAGGAGATCAAACACAGTAGGAGAAGAAGCTGTGTAACTTTATGCTAAGCTCAGCA
>JANJYQ010196294.1:1900-23235 GCA_024605255.1 Rastrelliger kanagurta | reverse complement strand
TTTTTTTTTTTTTCAAAGATTTGTCAAAATACAAAACTCGATGCCATCTTTTAACATGAAAGTGCATGTGACTGATTGAGATCTCTGTGAATTTTTGGCTACAGGTGGATCTCGCCTTGTATAAAAAAAGGGTGTGGGGGGTGGGGAGAGTGCGATGTCGTATTAAACGCTGAATATCTGTGAATCTGTGAATTGGGAAATATGAGGTAATTAACTATTTGGTATGGGAGAATAATGTGTTTACTGTCATATCAGTGTATCGACTTCAATTCTTTACATTGACAGTCGATCTATGGATTTGTTATACATAGCATTCATTATAACATATAATATATGCAGAGGTAATTACGTGATACTTTTCTTTCACTTTTCTGGATTAAAAAAAAAGTCAATAAATAAATAAAGATAAAACTATAGGCTTTAATCGGGGTTTCTTTTTCTTTTTTTTGCTGCTCATTTGACATCATAATGGTCTGGAGTGAAAATACTACAACATAATTGATAAGAGTGACGTGAAGGAATGCATTGCAAAGGTATGTTATCACAGTTTTCCCTCAGCTTTAATGGTAATCTTCATCCTATGCAAACACTATGGCTATTGTGAGTGTCATCTTTGTCCCGTACAGCCCGATCACAGTCGCGAATCTGATGTGAGTTTTTGTAAAGTTCTGATCCTAATCTTTCAACAAGAGCCCTAAAAAAATGCCATCATCTATTTCTGTTTTCTGGAGAGGTAATAAGGAAAGGAAGACGGGAAGGCGTGGGGAGTTAAGGAAGGGTAGATAAAAAGGAGAAGAAAAAAAGGAGAGGAATGAGCTTGTAGGTCAGTACTTTCTCCCTGTGGTGACTAATGAGACTCCACTGTCCTGGACAGTATTTTTAGGATGCTCTGCATGTCTACTGAGACATACGAGTCGCCAAGGTGACCTGTTTTCACCGTGATCAACTACATAACCTAGAGTGGCTGTTGTTTAGGACAAAAAAAAAAGAAGGCAGGACAGAAGAAAAAAAAAAAAGGAATATACTTCCCCTTGAAAGTCGTGAATTTGGCACACTTCATGTCCTTAAGCACGGCATCTTCAAGTAAAAAGTTATCCTTAAGTTTAAAAAAAGAAAGAAAGGAAAAAAAAAAACAGACCCCGCAATTGTTCCTGTTCCAGTGAATGCACATGCTGATATATTGGATTCACCTAAGGCAAAAAGGATTGTGAGTAAGTGTGAAAAGTGCTCTTTGAGTCCCTCTCCCCTCCCCTCCACAGCTCAGGGTTCTGGAGTACTGCAGAGAGTTACTGGTGTGGAGGGTTTGGGTGATGGGTGGTAGGTGGTGAGGGGTGTCCTGTTCGAAGGAAAGCACTGAATGCTTAGAGAGATTTTTTTCATCTCTCTCTCTCTCCCTCACCTCTACCTTCCTTCTTCAAAGTGATCCAGCTGAGTCAGGATGTGTGTGTCCCCCGCCTCTTTCGCTTTACTCCAGGCTGCTCCCCTCCTTTTCTTCTCTGTGGATGTCTCACGGGGACATGTTGAGTAGCTTAGTAGATTTATTGGGGTAATTGATAGCCAGGCTGATGGCGGCGATGTTCTTCAGAGCCTTCACAATAAAAAACAAAGTGCGTCAGTATGTGAATGAAATACAGAAAGGGGGGCAGTGAGAACAAAATGGAGCAGAGTATATTAGTTAGAAAATGAGATGTCAGAATCCTGGGCTTGTGCGCCGCATGTTGAGTGATGTTAAAGAGGTAAATTGAGGCCTCTACAGATATTTGTGGAACAGCAACTTTCAGAAAATCTCATCAGCTTTTTATATCTTAGGGGAAACTGGTCTGAAAAACAGTGGCTTTCCCAATTCATAGTGGTGGCTATTTCTCTTGCTTTTATTATAAGAGACTTACAACCTCCAACAGATCTGCAGCCACTCTCCACTAGAGGTTTGGCATCATCACACGCACTTTTTGGGGGTGTTTCCATTCAGGACATCTTGCTATGTTCTACAATCCAGATGTTACAGCACCCTCCGTGGCTCACTCTGTGCTAAGCGTGGAGGGTGGGGGGGTGACTGATAGTGAGGACTACACGTACTCAGGTTGTTTCCTATAATGGGCTTATAAAGCAATCTGAGAGTCAGTATACCTTATAGTGAGACATGAAGCTGAAATGCTATGGAGGAGAATTGTAGGTTATTTACATAACACCCCCCCTTCCCCATTCTCTAAGTGGAATGAGTGAGTGTTGAACCAGACCACCCTCGTTGCAGGTGTGAAACGAGGGAGAAGTGGGTTAAGTTTAGAATGGTGAAGGTGAAGGACAGTACATCAGACTGGTGGCCTCCTATGAAATCCACAGCTATACGAGGCAATAAAAGGCTTCTGTTGAGCTCACTCATGGTACTTAGAAAACCAGCGTTATGTAAATCAGCTGAAGTTCTAAATGGTGGCTAGCCAGGCTGATTAACATGAGCTTCTTTGCTGGAGGGAGATTTGTTTCCCAGGTAATGCATCAAATACAGCTGGCGTACCAATAAAATAACTAATTAAGTTAAGCTATGCAAACCTACATCATTTACAAGGTGAGGAAAACTTTTTGGTAATTTCAGGATGCAACGTTAAAAGCAGCCCTAAATGAGTTTTTTTTTGTTTGTTTGTTTTGGGGTTGTTTTTTTTTCACTTCTGGGGGTTGTGAACAAACAAGCTGTAAACACAACATTGACATTATTACCCCATAAAGCAAACAGGAGCCTATTAACACATCCAGCAGACACAGCGCAACATTAGCATTCATTTGAAGTCAATTAGGTTTTTTTTGGTCTTATTCCGCTTCTCAGGGAAAGATACAGGTCCTTACCTGCTAAATGCTAACATTGCTTTGATGCTGATAGTGTACAATGGGTTTATCAAGAGCTCATTTTCTGAAAGAAATGTTGATGAGACAGAGCTGAAACAGTAAAGTCACAGGCCAGAAAACTAAAACAATTAGACAAAAGACACTTACATGCTCCATAGAGCTAAGTGGAATTGTACAGTCAAGTTATACAAGGTATCTTTTTCACATTATATGTATAAAAACGTGTATATGTGTACGGTAGTTTAAATGAGTGGTACTTTCATATTTTTAAAGTGTGCTGCAAACCAGCCCAAATGTATTTATGTTAAGTTTTTAGAATAAATATGTACTTTCCTTCTTGTCATTGTTTAATCATTTTTAATTTTTAAAACTCCTCCTTCAAAAGTACTTCACTCAAGGTGATTTCCTCGGATCTGAGAACTCCAACACAGCTCCAGGTAACGTGCCAACTCACAGCAGCACTTGCTGATTCGGCTGTTAACACGCTAGGATGGTTTAGTGGGCAATTCATTTTGCAAATGTCATATGAAAAAGACAGGTATCTTACACTGTTAAAACTGTGTTTAATTGAGTGAACAACAGGGAAAAATAAAAGCTAGGGAATAGTGGAGTGACTACTATGCTGTAAATCCTTTGGTTTGTGCTGTGTTATAATAAACTCATCTTTAAAAAAAAAAGTCAGATTAGAGGAGGGGAAGCCTTCAAGTGGACTGCTGACAAAAAATGCAATCATCGGAACATTTTTGGAACCTTTTCTTTCCCCGGGCTCTTTAAAAACGGACTTCGGATAATTTTCTCCGAGACTGGGCATCATTGTTATAATAATAGTTATGACTGCTGCCGAGTCACCTGTGCTTTGGTTTTCAAGCTGACAGGTATTAGGTAACGCTCAACAGAACCACCTACAATGTCTTTTCAAGCACTTCCTCCCCCCTTCCACCACCCCCCCCTGCCATAAATGCTAATGGACTGTACTTACCAAATACATAAGTCCTGAGTGCATCCCACATGCGTTCAAAAAGAAAAAACAAGTTGAAAAAAAGGGGGTGCCAGAGAGGGGGGTGGGGTGGGGTGGTGGTGGGGCTGCTGGGTGGCTTTATGATGCGCAAATCCGACAGGAACTGACTCACATCGACTGATGACGCTTCAATCAAACTGGACTGCGAGGTTAAGAGAGAAGAGTCTTACGTAATATCACTATACTTCTGGAGGCACTGACAACTTGCTCGCTATTATCATCCGTGTCAGGTGGCAAATGACAAGTGCGTGTTGGAATATTGTTCAAAAGGAGTTCAAAGAGAGCCTGGCTGAAAGGGATATGAAGGAGTAAAGGAGTCTTACCATTGTAGTGTGGTTCTGGAGCTGCTCATCAGTGGTCATGGCTAACAAATACTCCTGGAGGATGTCCTGCGCCTGTAAAAAAAAAAAAAAAAAAAGAATCAAAACAATTGGTAATGGGGGCACCTTCTACCTCGCATTCCCCCCTAAAAAAATGCAGCTTGCACAGAAACAATGATAACCCTCAAAGGCCAGACAACTGTCAAGAGTAGAGGGAATTTCTCCGCCGAGACAAGACTTCTAAAGAGGTTACATAAGGGATGCATTCAGTTAATAAATGAGGCCTGGTTTCCCAAACCGCTCTTCATTTCCATCACAGCATCAACGGTGGAATGTTGGAAAAGTCATTCAAAATTATAAACAAAGTGAAGAGCGCTTCCACTAAAGCCCCCAGCGAGAGAGACGAACCTTTGGGTTACATAAGCGTGGGGAGTCGAGGAACACAGATAAGACTGTGTCGACGCTAAATGGGCTGAGGCTGGCCAAATGGAGCTTTTTACAGCGCTGGAGACACAGTCCAGAGCACTGGCCCACCATCCATTTCGCAGCACCCCCAATGTTTATACTGGGGAACATCCTAGGACGATTTGTACAGTCAGTGGTGCGTGACACGCCGTTTTGATTCCTAAATATAACTTTCACTTCCTGGGGTAGAGAGTTCATTGGATCTCAGTGGATCTGGCCTCGACGCTGAAATGTGATCGGCACCTGCTACTTAACCTTTTAAATATGCTAGTTTTGAGGTTTTCACTGGAGGAAACCACGTTGTGTGTCCAGTCACTCGTAAGCTTCCCACGATTTTACAGTTGTGTCAACATAGAGCTGTGTGTCAACAGTGCAGTTAAACTCATAAGTCAACATGACAGGAGAGCCACCAACTCGAGTCTACTAAACTAATCCTTACTTTTTAGGTGGATGGTGACAGATGGTGTGTCATATTTTAGATGGAGCACTGACCCTTACACGGCTTAGAGTTTTTCAAATATTTAAGTCCACTTCTAGACTGACAGTATTTTAAATGACCTTTCCCCTTTATATTAACTGCACTGCAGTTCTGCCTGGGAAGCTGGTTCATAATAAAATTTGGATAAATGCAGATGTGAAGTATTTACAACATATCTAATTTAGATGGTGCAGAGCAGAGTTGACGCCTGTGTGACCTCCTTTTAAATCAAATCCACACTGCCTTTATTCAAGTTTTGACATTTGTGGTATAGTTTTAACCACACCATTAACCAAGTGCAACCGCTCAACAGCACTCACAGTGACAGCTGCTAAAAGTAGAAGCAGGTGTGTGGGGTTTTTTTTCCCTCAAAAATTGACCAAGCATTTTGTGTTTATGTATAAGAGAAAAGTGAGTGATTGTGCATACTATTAATGTATCCCTAATTTCTCCTTCATCTCGGACTATTTCAAGTTGTGTATAAGGAGGAGGAGTTGATAAATCACTGCAGAAAACACATTTGTGGCGTTGTTAAAAGACAGCTCTTGCTATCTGATGATACTTTGCTGGATGGAGGTGCTGCAGCGTGTTCCTATCACTGTTTACGCAACACTGGAGTGCCCATGAAGGGCATATCTTAGGTGAAACGGCTCAGTACTGCTACTGCCCCCTAATGTTTGTTGACAGGTACTGCTCCAACTTGAGTGTCTCCTTCTCCCTCGCATGCAGCAACACTCAGTGGGTACAGATGGGAACATGAATCCTTCCTCAGTGACAAGTCCACTGATGTCATTCTATTGTTGGATCCGCAGCCTCTGCCTTCGCCGGCCCCAAGGCAACGCGCTTTGTTGGGGCTGTCTTGTTCAATAGCGGCCGCAGATGGGGAAACTCCTGGCTGACGACATGCTCATAATCCTTCAGATTTCGCTTAATTAATAATTCAACATGAGAAAGAGAGATAGAAAAAAGAAAGAGAGCGAGTGCCCATACACATTGCAAAATGGATAGCATCTCTTCCTCTCCCGTGCGGTCTGTGGGAGCCAGTGTGGCACTGTGCTTCTGGCAGATGGCAGGGCTGGGCTTTGGCCCAGAGCCCAGCAGAAAACAGGTGGGATGAGGAAAAACATGCTCATCTCACGGAGAGATGAGATAAAAACAGAGAGAGACAGAGGCAAAGAATAAAGTGTTGAGTAAATTTTACTCATCAGATTACCTTTAAATTACCTCACACTGAATATTTAAACAAAACAAAATAAAAACATAGATGAGCTGTCTCAAAGCAAGGCAGACCAAGGTATGGTTTCTATATAATCAACCTTGCTGAACCTCACCTACTCTATATTTAACCTATTAAGTTAACAATGCTGTCATCACTACACAAACACCAACACTTCTAAATAAATATGTAATAGGTCACTTAACTACACCTCCAGCTTTAAGAGCAATGTCTATACAATATCAGATAAGGCCTGTTTCGTTTCGTGTGTGTGTGTGCGTGTATCTGTGTGAGCGTGCATCACTCACAATGGCGTGGGCCTCTGCGATAAAGAAGAGTTCAGTGAGAGCCCTGTGAAGAGGCAGCAGCACGATGATACTGGTGGGATCCTGGCTCCGGCTGTTTTCCATGGACATGAAGAGCTGCCACAGAGGTCGCAGCAGCGTCACCTCACAGGCTCTGGAGTGCACAGAAATCAACAGTTAAGACAGACTTCGCAGATTACAAAGTCAAAATGCAACGATAAAGAGTTAGATTTTGAGAAAAGTGATGCAAAGCTGTTGCTTAATGAGAAACAGCCTTGGATGTATACATTGTGATGGAGCAAACATGCAGCACAAAGTCAGACTACCATTGATGGCTCCTTGTTAAATGAATAAAAAGGAAAATTATAGGATGTTATTGAAACTGTGCAGTATCATCATTACATAATCTTAGGTTTGTTATCTGCGTGAGCACCACCTTCTCGTAAATTGTGTGATGCTGTCATAGTGACTTCACGGCAGCTGAATCGGTCTGCACACATGCAAATACCTCAACGTATCCTGTGTCTCACTTCCGTGGTGACTACCTGGACATGAAAGCTTTTATGCAAACCCTGGAGCTGCAAAATACACTGCTGAGGTAAAAGGTGTACTGACGGGTGTAGTCAAGTGAGAATGATTGTGTATATTGCGTTGGATGTTTAAGCAGGACAAGATAGAGCTGCAGTTAAAGGCTCTTAGACGAGTGCTGAATAATGAACAAAATAAACATCTTTAGGTTAATTTTTAGAGTTTATTACAAAACTCAGCTAATCTGCTTCACCAGGACTGTATCTATAGTTTAATCAGATTTGATAAACAGCGACAGTTCATGTCAGACTCCATCAATCATACTAAGAAACCGAAACCTTTAAAATGGTTTCACTGATGACAGAAGCAGTTTGAATGGCGCTGATGATGATAAGAGGGAACTAGATAAAACTCTATAAGCTTACGTCTGGGATTGACACAGCAGGAGGCGGAGCAACAAGTGAATAGCTTTGAGTCTCTGGCTCCCAGTCTGGCGGCAGGCCACGCCAACCTGCCATTCCCAGATGTCAGGCAGCGGCAGGTGACAGAGCACTTGGTCGTCGGCTAACATTTGCTTCAGTATCTCAAAACCTGATTAAAAGACAAGAGTGGTTATTCTGTAAATCTACTAAACAGTTGGAGTTAGTGTCAACCAAAGAAATGTGAGGAGGTTTTAAAAGAAATTTTAAAAAAAAACATATGATAAGTTTGTGCCTGTACCTGTCTGGAAGCGTCCCCTATGGCCTCCTGTAACTGTGAACTTGTATCCCCACTCTGTGTTGCTCATGTCTGACATAAACCTGTAGTACAGGGTGTCACCTGAAAGAAACCACATATCAGCAAATATAATACAAACACTAATTTGACAGTCAAATGATTCCAAATCAAACAGATGCCAACACTTGGATCAACTTTCAAAAATGTCTCTCACCGGGGATCTCGAAATCAGACCATTTCTGAGGTGAACCGCTGAAGTTGTGGACATCCTGGAGAAAATCGCTGCTGCTGGACATGATGAGCTCATCACAGCCTTCTTCTGTGTAGCAGCGGGAGTCGAACTTTACTGACAGGTAGATGGCCCCGGGTATGTGCACCTTGTCCTGGAGAGAGAGAGAGAGAGACAGAGAGAGAAAGTGGGGTACATATTTACATAATATATAAGATAAAAAATATGCACACACAACCCTAAGGTAATCTTAATAAAGATCGGTGAACTTCATAAAAATTTCAATTATGGTGACTGATGATTAAAAGAAAGAAAAAAAAAAAAAACACATGAAAATAAACTAAAAATAAAATTTACCCACCTCAAAGTTGGTGTTGTTGTCATACGGATGTTTGGATTCTCTGATCTGCACAGCCATACCAGGCTCCTCCATGAACTGGCAAGCAGTGAGAGACAGGCTGCACAGCATGCTCTGGCTGCAACCCTTTAGCACCCTCTGCAGAATCTGATTAGTCATGGAATATCACATTAATACACATAATGCCACTAATGTATTTCATATGTGCAAATCACATTTTGAAACCTTTCCATACGCTACAGACTCTCATTCACCAAAAGCAACACAAATACAACTCCAAAAAAAAAAAAAAAAAAAAAAACACCTTCTCCCACAGTGGCCTCTCCTCCAACTGCATTAACATGTCTAGGATGTAGGCCATATGTGAGGCGCCGTTCAGCTCCAGGGCCTCCTCGCTCAACGCGGCTTCGGCGGGCCAGTCAGCCAGCAATGAGGCCAGCACATGGCGGGCATACAGCGTAGCGATAGCCTGGTTGACCTTCACCAGGTACTGACGGACCGCCCGATTGCTGCGCACGTCCAGTTCTTTGTGCAACAGAGCCGAGCTTTTGGTCCGTCTCTGTTTCGCGTAGCTGAGCTGCAAGTCGGTTTCTGAATTGGTGATGAGCTTCTGGGCCACTACATTGATCTCCTCTGTGGCTTTTTCACAGTGACTGGGTTTAGACTGTCGGAGGAGGGAGATGACAAGGATAAATCAGAGTATTGACATCCACTCCAAACTATTTTTCATTGTATTTCATCTCTCCTTGGTAGAGTTAGTGTTTGTGTTGTGTTTTCTTTTTTATATATTGCAACTAAGTGGAGCACTGACAGAGCATCTCTATTTAATCTGGTTGGCAAATTGTAAAACAACTCACCACGCAGGACACGACGATCATGTCAGTGTCCACAGCCTTGGTGTTCCTCTCCTCAGAGCGCGGCCGCCTGGTTGGCTGCCACTTCTGAGCCAGCGTACGGATTGTCTCATCTGTTTTTATCTCCTCTCCATCAAATCTGGAAATAAACACAAAAGGCACAACACATGACAGAAAGGTGACATTTGATTTTATAATATGACCTTTACCACAGTAGATAATTTGAAAGGAAATGAAATGAAAAGAAATGGCCGATGCTGACCTCTTCTGCACTTCCAGGAAAAAGGAGTCAGTTCTCTTCATCTGTAACTCATACATGGCTCGCAGGATGGGCAAAGGGGCATTTAAGGCATCGTGGGTGATCTGCATTTGAAAGAGGAACTTTAGATCACAACGTCATACTTGATTTTTTGCTATTATGTATGTATTATGAGCAGTATCCTTCGTCACCTGGAAGCAAATTTTTGTCTCTTCATCCAGGTCCTCCAGGGGGTCGGGTTTGTTGACGTCAGTGTCGTCTGCGCAGCTGCTGGAGTGGTCTGAGTCATGCTCTTTGTCCTGCTCTCTTTGGTCTCGCTCGGGGTCCTGGGCCATGGAGTGGATCTCCCTCTTGGAGGAGTAGAGCATGATGGAGAGTATCTCTAGGTCTCGCAGCAACCATAACTTACTGAAGCCCGTACCCTTGCTGCACTTCCTCACCAGCAGCTGAGTCAGTCCTGACTGCTGGATGGCCTCCTGAGCTTGCTCCACTCCATGCTTCTGCACAAGAGGATGACACTGAATGAGAAAACTGCCTCTGGAGTCATTTCACATTCGCTACGCCAGTTGTTCCTAGCCTTGGTCCAGATGTTGATGTTCGCATTGGAAATTTTGAAGTGATCAGGAAATACATCATAATAACTGCTGAATTTCATTTTCACCAAAACAGAACAGGCCTGTGGATCTACTCTATAGACACTTTCAGAGGAAAGAAAGAAATCAGCTGCTGTTTTGTTTGTTTGTTGGAAACCTGTACAATGGACACTGTTTGGTCATAATGGTACACAACAAAACCATCTCTTAGACACTGATTAATGCTGTATTGATCAAATTCTGTGTGATATTAAAGCTGGATCAGATGCTTGCATTTTTCCAAGTACCTTCAGTGTGTTGTAGAGTCCTTTAAGGGCCAAGGACAGAACCCAGGATGCCTCCACAGCATCCGGAGAGCCATTGTCCTGGCTGGTTTGCAACAGGTGGCTGATAATGGATGTGAAATTGCTCAGGTAGCGGCTGAGCAGGGTCTTTGGTGATCCCTGGTCCTCTGATTGCCCTGGAAGGCCGGCTGTAGTGGAATCCTGAGACTGGATGAGTTGGTAATCTTTCACTGTGTAACAAGGAGAAGCGCAAAAGGTTAATTCAATATTTACTTCTGACAACTGGCAGTACTGTTCAGGTGATACTACTGCACTAACCTGTTTTCCTCTTGCGTGTCTTAACATCCACCACTGCAGCGTGGTTCTTCTCTGTGAAGTGCTTCAGCAGGATCATGTTGTGCTGCTCATTGGCATTGTCGATGAACACCGTCTGGGTGCCCACACACAGCACCTGCGAGGCACACGCATGAGTCATGACTTGATTTTCAAGAGTCAGGGACACGCACTTGGGTTATACCGTGATGTAAGCTTTTTACCTCGCACCACCCTACGCAGTGGTGTCATTCTACCTACCTCAGGGAAGCCTACAAGCACCAGAAGAGTGAAGAGGTTGGTGCGTTTCAGAGTTTGTGGCAGCTGTTGAATGCAGTGGTCAGTGAAGGCAGCGATGACTGTGCTCCACTCGGGACAAGCGTTAAGACTGTGTAAGATATCTGCTACTGTGCACGCCCAGTCGAGACCAATACGACTGCAATAAAACACGGAATAAAGACAAGAGGGTATTTAGAGTGTGCACAAATATATAAACCTAAACCTTTCTTGCAATTAAGATTTCAAAGTGTAAGAGACATACTATAGCTATTTAGGGGTTAATGGGCTAATTGGATATTGAAGTTCTCTATCTTAACTGCAATATCTTCCCCATTACCTGTCTAAACAGACGGCCCCCAGGCTGAAGAGCAACTGGATGGTCTTCCAGCCTGGGGTGTCAGAAGCGGCCGCCTCTCCTTGTGTCAGCATCTCATATTTATCAGCCAGGGCCTCTGTGACGGCGGTGTCTGCCACCACTGGAGGGATTCTGAGTAGCAGCTGACCCAGGAGTCCCAGGGTGAGGTGGTAGGTTTCGTTAAGAGAGCCAGCGTTGGAGATGACCGCCCAGAAAAGTTGGGGCAGGATGGAGTTCAGACTAGGCAGAGACAAGGTGGCGCCCTGAGGATACAAGGGAGACAGCGTGGCATGTTTTAATCTATATATGTAAAGTCTCTACTTAAAATTACATTCTATATAGCTCATCTCAATCACAAAAACCGATCTGTAGTTTCACATACTGGTTTGGCTGGTGGCAACATGGCGGCTAGAAGTCCCAGGATCCTCTCTCTGGAGCATTCTGAGAACACATGCTCCAGAAGGGGAGCCTGAGGCAGCCTCTCATCTGGCTCCTTGACGACATCTGACGTTGGGGAGTTGACTGTTCCTGGACCGCACTCCGAGGCTGATAATGGTAATAATAATCAAAAAAGACACATACAAATTCAATCCAGACAGCTACAGTATATGGTAGTCATAACCACGGATTAAACAAAATAAGTGTTGTCATGGGCCTGGTGGAAGTAATCTCAGTACTTACGTCGGACCACTGGAGAGAGAGGGTCCTCGCTGGACACAGAAGGCGTCTTGCTGAGGCTGGCAGAGTCCAGGGTGTCTTGTGTAACCAGTTTCCTTTTCTCCCCCTCTCCAATGCTCGGGGGTGATAACATCTCAGTAGGAGCAGAAGGAGGAGAGCCTGCTGCCTTCGCCTTATTTTCCTTTCCTGATGGTTTTGCCTAAAATGGGATGAGAGAGGATGACAACAATTCAGCAAGATTCAGCAAGCTGACAAACTGAACACAATGAGTTTCTCATCTAAATATTACTGTCTTGTCACTGTAATGATCCACTCCCTCAGTGGTGATAATCCTGTCTTAATATTATTTTCCAACATAAGTCCTGTTCCTCACCTTATCTTTAGGAGATGATGGGGAGCAGATGGCTGCGGTACTGCCAGGCAAGGAGGAGGTGTCGGTGGCCGTACTGAGCTCCTGGGAGGACTCAGGGGAGACTGGACACATCTCGCTGTCAGAAGCTGAGTCATTAGATGACAGCAGAGCAAGCAAGGCTGAGGAACGCAGTCCTACGTGGAGAACGGCACAGAAAGGACAAAAGATCTAACAAATATAGCTTAGCAGAATGTGTGACAGCATGTGACAAACTGTGTTATTTTGAAAATGCTGAAATGTGGTGATAAAATGCATAATTTGTTCATTAAGTAATATATAAAAAAATAAATAACAGATTAAACACATTTCTCCCCTTTAATTTTAACATTTTGGTTCGGATTTACCTTTGCTAGTCTGACCCTTTAGTAAGCAATCGGTGATGAGTTGAGAGCAGCACGTCTGCAGGGCTGAGGCCTGGCTCAAGGTGTTGCTGTCTAAAGACTCTCCGTCTATGTGCCTCTCACTGTTCAGTTCTGAAGCGTATAGGGCCAAAGCAGCAAACAGCAACCAGGAGTAGTTGTGGATATAGGGCTGGATCAGGCGGTGACGGTCGCTGATCCGAATGGTCACCATGGGGAAAACTGTGATCCGATGGGTGGGCAGGTGACTATAGGTGGAAGTGCAAATAAATATAAAATGAATGAGTTCTTCTCTCACTGCTAAACATTAGAATCAAACTGGTGCTGGTGCTGGTATTTGAAAATATGTCACCTGTCAGGATACTTCTTTGCATTGTAGCAACCGAAGCACAGGTCAAAGTCTTCACACACATTGCAGTTGATCCTGCTGCCCACAATGAGCCCCTGGCAATGGTCGCAGGCGTACTCCATGTTCACCATCTCATGGTCGTCCTCATGACCCACGGGTTTGGCGCCACCTGGTTAAAAACGCAAACCAATGCTTTCAGTGGTGTAACTTGCCTTGTTTCCTTAAACTCTGGGCAAACATTTCCCTCTGACTGTAGTATAGTAAGCAGTATAGTAATGTGTGTGTGAACTCACTGAGGAAACAGGTCTTGCAGAGATCCATATCCATACACTGCAGACATCTGTAGCGGTGCCAAGGTGCCATCCTCTCGCAGCCGTCACAGGAGATCACAACATTGAGAAGGTCGCAGTAGCGTGCAATGAACATGTGCATCTGTGGATATAAAATACAGCATTAACATCAACTGATAAAACTGATGACATAACATTCACACTTTTAGTTAGCAAATGTAGCAAAGATCCTGACTCAATCATCTGCTTAGTACTTCTCTACAGCTCTTAGTGTTCATATATATTTTTGGATTGGGTCATATTCTTACAGGAAATAGACGTTATGTGTTAAGATGTGTTTATCTTTTTAAGAGATTAAGAAATTGGTCTTTTAATTCTACAATCTTCTTTCCCATCAAAACTTGGCACCTACATTGCCCACATTTGTCTGCAGGCAGTTGAACCAGAGATTCAAGTTATGCTAGTCGTGGCTAATGGAGTTTCTCAAGCTGCTAGCCTCAAGCAAACTCCACTATCAGATTTCAAACTCTCTCTCTCTCTCTCTCTCTCTGCAGCCACAAAAAAAAAAAAGCTTTTTGCAACTTTTTTTCCCCAAAATTTTTTTTGCAGAAGTACTCTCCAACACATGTAAAAAAAAACTTGTGTGTGGGAGAATTTCCATTTAAAATATTAGAATGTGACACTTTCATATCCTTGATTAAACTGAATGACTAGATCTTCTGTATTCTCAGGTTTGTACTGGGAGGAAAAAGGAGAGCAGAGGTACTTGGTGCCAGTCAGGTTAAGTATCGACTGAAAGTATTTTTTTCCCCAGACGACAGCTGAGGCACAGAACAATTTTCCTCCTTTTCTAATGATTGGCTTTGTCTTTTATATGCCGTGATGTACCTTTCTTCTGTCCTCCATGGAGTCCTCTTCATCGATTTTGTCGTACCACTTCTCAAACATCCCGTCCATGCACTCGTCCATCCATTCCTGGTTCTTCTTGTAGTCTGCGATTTCATCTTCTTCTGTCCATTGACTGAAAATCAATTGAAACCACAAAAAAAAAAAAAATCCATCAAGCAATTTCAACAGCACAGAAAGACATTTCAAATGGACTCATGAAGCATACAGTGACTTCTTGTAAAAAGCAATATTCTATCCTTTGCAGGCATTTCTAATCATAAGAAAAAAACTATCTGCAGAACACAACTAAGATTTTTTTAATAGTAAAAACTGTGTAAAAAGGATTATTGCCTTATTTTGTGTCTGATATTACCTGATGGCAATGTCATGAACACTAATATTTTCCTGGGACATGCTAAGAAGGAGATCAGGAAGCTTGATGTTCAGGAAGAGGGGAAGGTCGTGCACCTCCCAGCTCATATCCAGCAGGTGCAACAAGCAGGTCTGCACACAAGACAGGGCTGGTAGCAAGGCCCTGGTGAACAAAGTAATAAGGGTCAGTTTAAACCACTGCATGTACACTTACATTTACACTAATCACTGCTGCAATCACTGTGTAATTTTGGTGAATCTAGTCAGTGGATTATGAGCTTACTTCTCATTGAGGCCATTAAATCCTTGTACAGCCTCAACCAGCATGAGCACCAGCTGATGGTAGCAGTGTCTCACTTCTTCTCCGAGCTTCTGCCCGCTGTCCGACAGCTGAGAGAAATAACTGAAAAAAAAAAGAAAGGAAAATTAGAGAGGAAAGAAAATCTTGAGAATCTTGTGAAATGGAAACTAAGCCTGAGTGCTTTTTAAATTTGATCTGATATTCATAAATGTGTCTTCGACTTCATTAATAACCATGTATAATAAACGATAACTTCTGAAGAGACACAAATTTGGCAAGAGTAGATTAATTGAAAACATTTTTCCACGGATGTACCTGGTGAAGTCTTTCTGGCATGCTAACAGCTCCTGTAGGAACAGGATACATGGGGCTTGGAAGAGGTGTGGCTTTCCCAGGGAATATAAGCACTGTTGAACCATCTCCAGGACCTTGCACACACTCACAGCCTGGGCTTTGTTCAGCGACAAGGTCTGTAAAATGCTACAGGAAGAAGAATCCGATTATTTGACCTTGTATAGTACAAAATACACAAAAAAGGGGAAATGCAAACAAGTTTTGCTCTGAATCAACAAATAGAGATTTCTGGTCAGTCACCTTGCTGTTGTGAGAGCTTGGTCTCGTATAAAGTTAATGATGTGTTTGAGGATTGGGTATCGATCCTTGACAGAAGGGGTCATGCGGGGCTCTTCCGTAGAGCGGCAGGACAGGAGGCGTCGGCGTACCCGGCTGAATGGAGCTTTACGGGGGAAGGTGGATGGTGAGGCTGGTTCCCCCGGCTGGGATGAGAGACTCTCTGTGGACCCTCTGTTACCCCGCCTGCTGTGCCCACAAGTAGATGAGTTTTGGACTTCAGCGTTGGAGGGCTGGCTTGGTGCTGCTTTGGCTTCACCAGCCTCATCGGACCCTGATGTCTGAGGTCCAGATGAGGGGCTGGCCTGGAAGTCCCCTTCTGAGATGGAACTTGAGCGGAAAAGTGGAGCATTGCTGCCCTCTGCAGGTTTGGAGGAGGAATTGTCCTGGCATGGTACTCCACAAGGGGAAAATCTGAACAGCAAAAGGCTTTTCTCAATGCACATCTCAGCTAAAAGAGAAAGGAAAAAAAACACAAGTCATCAAATGAATGTTAAGGTAATAACATAAAAAGGTTTGGTATTAAATTAGCTGAGGTCCTCACCTAATGTCTCCATGGTAACCTCATCAGAACCTCCTTCCTTCTCAACAGAAACAGTCATTTTGCCAACTAGGTATCTCTGCTTCATCTCCAACTGACAGAGAAAAAGAGCCCATCAAGCTCAGTGGCATGGTCACATATAAATTCTGTAGCAGATATTCAACAGATACAAATCCTGTTAATAATACTCACCATCCATGTCCTGACGCTGTCTGCCAGTGAGTACACCTGCACAAAGTCTTCACTGAGACAGGACTTACAATCCTGATTAACTACTCACACAGAGACAAAACAGAGGGAGAAAATGATCATGAAATAAAGCAGGAAATGGAACAGCTTTAGCTCAATGACCACTGATAACAGTCGAGGATTACCGTAGGTTTTCAGGGCTTGGTTGAGGGCAGGTGTGTGGTACACCATTACTGCCCAAATGGCGTTGACAGCTTGGTCTGTCTTTGACCCGGCAGCTATCTCAATCCTCATAGTCTGCTTCCTACAGGACTGCATGAGGGTCTTCATCAGCTCTGTTGTGCTGTCTGTTGTTTCCTGGGAAGGGTTCCAACGGGCAAAGTCCTCCAGGAAGCTCTTTATGTCATCAAGAGTCCATGCATTCATCTGCCACACGGAAATAACAGATGGTGTTAAGAGTTCTATGTGGTTGCTCGGGTCGTTATTATCTATGAGATAACGTGAGCTTGAGATTGTGATCTGTATATGACTGGATTAAGCAGAATCCATCATACCGGAACTGTGGCTGGTTTTGTCCGATCCGTGTCTCTTGTTTCACACAACCCGTGTCGCAGGATGGGTTTCCATAGAGGCGAAGACTGAACGTGAGACATATTGCCCGGTGGAAGCTCTTTTAAAGTGCGGATTTCTGGAATAGACAGCCACCCAAAATATAAGCATCCAATAAATCATTATGGCTCTTGGGTAAAACTGTAAATCTGAAGCCAACTGTCTCACCGTGAGGAGATTTTAGCGCCAGGGTTCTAGAGGCAAGACGACCCATCAGGCGGGCTACGAGCAGCTGCAGGTCTGACATCCATGAGATGGTGATGTCTGGCAGACCCAGGGCTGTCACAGTGAACTTGTAACCCCACTCATTATTACTGCTATCAGAGTGGAAGAGGAACTGGAGCTGAGGGCCAGCGTCAAATGTCACTTTCTAAAATGAAGCAAAGAGAGGGAGACATGTAAAAGTGATAAGAAACACCAGTGTCTGATATGTGGAGATTCAATTATTTCTCTTTTCCTACCTTTGGCCACTTCTCAGTTCCAACCTTCATGTCATAGCGGACCTTTCCACCTCTAGAATCTGTGAATTCTAGGTAGTCGTATCTAAGAATACCAAAAGCATGGAGGAAGGGTGATTAAAATCCTTACTGGCAATTAAAAACAACAACATCTTCATATCTAATATTTTACATTAGTTACCTTTTTTCTGTTTCACAGCGATCATCAAACTCCACCTCAAAGGAGGTAGCACCAGGACAGGCAAAGATGCTGGTCTCATGCCGGCTATTCTCATAGTTGTGAGGAGACTCCATGTTCCAGGTTCTTAGCACCACAGACTGCTGGGGTTGTTGCCAGCTCTCTTGATCCACCTGACAGTGACAAGGTATGCAATTAGAGGTGCTGTAGTACTTCACAGCCCTAAATGTCCCAAAATACTGCACTTTCACCTATCCATTCATACTCATGCAGTGGGATGGGAGACTCCATAAATCTTAAGAGTGCATTAACACACAGCAAAGTCAGAGAGTAAACAGACCTTGGAAAAGATATCTCCGGTATCACTGGCTAGGCTTTTCAGAAGCTCGACCAGAGAGGAGAAGCTCCTCAGCAGCAGACTGTGAGGGATGTCCAAAGAGCACAGCTCCAGGAGGAAAACCATCTGCCGGAACAATCGTTACATTTGTTTAGCATGTTTGACTCTATAACTACACAGCAAGGCCACACAAACATCACTTAATAAGATTTTATTACCAGTTGTCTGAAGACTGTGGCGAGGATGGAGCTGCCTAATTTGTTAGTGATTTCAGCACCAGTGTACCTCTCCAACAGGGAACCAAGTATAGTCTTGACACTTCCCAAGAACTGATCCACATCTGTTGAAAGAGCAGGGTGACATAAATCACTTAAAAGCATACCCTCTTCTCCGCTTATTAAAACTGAATGTTGGGCTTATGCACACTGGATCATTACGCAATGAAATGCAATTTACACATTCTTTGATCTTTTGGACTCTGACACTTCAGTCATCAGCACCACACTGAGTACTCTCCCAATGAACACACAGAATCTGCCTTTTATAAAAGAAGCTGCAAGAAGTGTCAGTAATATAATATTGTCACAACGTCTCACATTTTAATAGGATGTCTCTGGCCAGGTCCATGGCAATGGGGGTGGAGGCTCCTCCTTTGAGTTGCAGGTAGCACCAGGAGAGCAGACTGCCCTGGAGAGCCCAGAACAAGGACAGCAACACCAACCTGCTGGCTCCACCACTCTCATCCACCATCATAACCTCACACTGAAAGTTGACAGACAGCTGGATATTAATACAGAAACACGTGATTTCATTTAATTCCAGCAATAAGATGAAAGAAGCTAGAGATAGTGATAAAAGGTTAATAATATGTGCGGGCGGTCTGACTAAAGACAAGCTGATTGAGCACAGATCCAACTGGGAACAAAAGCTACATCCCCAATTTTTGGGTGGGTTGTTTAAATTGCAATATATGGCATTCAGCCACTAGATGTCGCACTATAACACCAACATCTCAGGCCAAAACAAACTTGACATTTATTCAATAAAGTCTGGGGGAGGAAAGAAAGCAGACAACTCACAAAATTCAGATCAAACCGGCAAACTCTGCAGAGCTGAACAAATACGAGTCAAGATTGTGTTACTGTATTGTGTATTTCTCACATGCTAGTATAGCATTAAGTTGTAATTTGAGAAAGTTTGAGAGGTCTTGGAAATGGAAAACACAGAGGGACTCACATGCGCTAATGTGCACCCGCAGTTGATGCGGCTACCAAAACAAAGAACAGACAAGCTCAGATAACAATGCACACACACACGGCTTAACCCTCTGCTCCTGTCACCATTACTTCACTATGTTTTTACATAGCAAATCAGTGAGACTCAATGTCATTTATTGTCTCTTTAAGGTAAGGGTTAGGTTAAGGTTAGCGTAAGTCTACAAGAAATGTAGGTCAATATAATTTCCCCCGAAGTGACCTAAGCATGCGCGTGTGTGTGCGTGCTCTCACCTCTCTTGTTGCCACCAACAGCAGTATCTCCATCACTGACAGTATAGGACTGATATCAAAGTCTGAGGGAGCTCCTTTAGGTGGGAGCAGGAGAAGGCCACTTGGGTCCTGATCACTGCATGGAAAAAAAAAACAGCTGTTGTTATTCCACAGTATTCCAGATGTGCACTAAAATATGATGATGTGTTTGTATATCTACAGCATGCTTACCTGAAGTAATTACAAAGTGATTTGAACGTCAGTATCGCTGACTCTGGCTGATTCTCTTCTGTAATGTTTTTCTGCAAAAGACACAAATTCAATTAATATGAACATTAAAACTGACGTTTAATTTAGTTCAAATATCGACGCGCTCACCATCATGTGAAAGACCTTGTCCCGTCTGATGTGTTTATCAGGGAAGAAAACAGCTGCTCCATTCAGAATGGCCTTGACTGCTTCCTTGCACAAAGCTTTTTCCACTAATGTCTCACCTTCTGGACCATCCACAACTGAAACACAATCATCACCAATACTGTGACTACATAGATTTCACAAAAAAAAAATTATTATCAACCAACCAAGAACTGTCAAGGAAGTTTCTGTATGTAAAGCTAAGAGGTTCTTACCTTGGCAGAGATGAGTGTACAGTTCCCAGGTGGCCCTAACAGATTCTTTCACAGGTTCTGCATTGCTGGAGGTGGATGGGCAAGCTTCTTCTGCTGCTGTAGCTCCCTCATTTGACCCTTTACTCTCTTCTGTCCCGCCTGTCTCCAGTGGGTTGGGCAGCATGGGGAAACAGTTCTGCATCAACCGGAGCAGAAGAACTCTGCTCTTCAACACGTCCTCTCCCTCACTGAGACACAGACAATTACAGGTGAGACTTTCATATGTCTGGGTGTTTCCCACTTAGGGAGCACTGAGCCTGATCTTACCAAAAATATGCTGCGGTTAACGTCTGCAGTGAGTGTGTGGATACAATGAAATTAAAAACAGCAGCGACTGTACTGTACTACGACTCACATTGTCTGGAGTTTACTGTAGAAGTTCCAGAAAAGGTTCAAGTTGAGACCACCACTGAAGTCAAGGAGATACTTCTGCTTGAAGTGAGAGGTATCCTGCAGAAATGCACAGAGAAGAAAAACAGTCTCCATTTGTATAACAAGACAGCTCATGTTATGTTTATGCTCCAATATTTCACCCACAACAGTTTAACAAAGCTATTAAAGGAGGTGCTGTAATGTTCTCTAATGGTAAGTGCTTACCATAAATAAATTAATGAATAAAGTAAAAAAAACAATTATGACCAAATTAGTGGTAATTAAGTAGTAATAATTCTTAAACGTATAAAAACCACAAAACAGATGTTTCTACTTGCTCTCCATCTCTAAAATGATTGACCTTTTGTGTCTTCCACCATCAGCTGTTGCTACTGTTAGTCTCTGTGCAGTGTGCCATAAAACAATTCATTCAAAGCGAGCTGACACACAATGTATAGAATAAAAGCTTAGCATGTTCCCAGCTATAGTTTCAATGATTAGCTACCATGTCTTGTGTGAGCTGTTGGATGAAGAACAGTGTCTTGTTTAGTAGACAAAGGCCGGTAACAGCATCGTGGTCGTAGCTTTCTCCCTCTGGACTGAGGTCGTCTAGGTCTCCCAGCCTCTCTGCCGAGGGGCACAGGTAGCCGCTGAAGGTGAGGGACTGCACCCCGAGGCGTTCGGCGGAGTCCTGCCTCGTGCACAGGAATTTCACCATCAGGAACTGGGAAGATAAGGACACACGCGGGAAGAAAAGTGGTGCTGACTTGTTAATATCCTTTAGCTATTTAGTATGAAGCAGAAGCACA
>JANJYQ010196283.1:4322-16178 GCA_024605255.1 Rastrelliger kanagurta | reverse complement strand
ATATATTGAGGAAACCAATTCAGATATCCAAATAGTTATCCAGATGTCAGCATTTTGCTTCCTGCAGACCTTTCATGCATATCCAGAGCAGAGATGGTAAAAAGCCCCTTGCAATTCCCAGGATGCAAATAGATGGAGCAAGGGGAGTTTTCTAAATGATGAGCTCTTGCAAAATGATGACTAGTGAAGATCACTGACAACTTCAAAGTTGTGTGGATCCAGGTCACCTGCAAGACGGCTTATGCATTAATGTGTCCTGATTAAAAAGCAACCTACATTGAGCCACATCTATCCAGTCAGTCATTCCCCACCAGTATATTATTAAAGAAGAATCTCTGAGGAAGAAAACAAACAGCCAGGCACCTTTAGAGCATTAACTGTCTAGGAGCATGTTCTGGAATATGTTAATGTTCTAGGAGGATGTTAAGAAGTGTAGTGTAATTAGAACGCATTTTGTTTTCCAAATTCACAAAGCACAGACATCCTCATGGTCCTCAGTTTGTTACTTGCATAGTTGATGGAAATATATTTCTCTGTTGTCTGAATATCATGTGATCATTCTGCCAAGCCCTGGACCAAGAGGCCTGTGTCTTTTCTACTAATCTTACTTTCCAACAAGCTCTTGTAGTTGAACCACTGACATTCCTCAACTGATAAACAATGCGAGGAGTTGTCATCACGATGAAGTAGCGTGAAAGTGCAGCAGTGCAATTAGCATGACAGGATGCGTCATTCCCTGGCTTTATAGAGTAGTCAGTCTAAGTTTGACATGAATTTTAGGAGCAGTTACCCCGTCATCTGTCTCTTCCACCAACAATCCAATTTACTTGAAATAAACTCAACATCATGCAGTCTTGCATCAGAAAATGGGCACAAATGTATGAATAGCTGAGTGAAGGAATGGTTATTTTATTCATGTTTTTCTGCATTTGGGATAATTGTCACAGGCTTTGCATGTTTCTGTGATTGATATTGCTAAAGTGATGTTGAAAAGGTCCTAATAAAGGACCCATAAAATCATGTCTTTCGAATATGTATAAATATTCGAGAGCCATATGATTTTACTGGTGTTGGGAATTTGCAGCTTATAAATAAAAATTTAATTTGTTACCATAATTTGTTTGATTACACAAGGCTTTGATTTTCAGTCTCCAATAATGTCCAATATATTGAATTGAAGCATAAACATTTTGAAATATTGTTTTCATGCAGAGATGAGAAGATGCCACTCATGTCTGTAGGGTAAATATAAGATTACAGCTGGAAGCTGGTTAGCTTGGTTCAATATTAAGATGGGAAAGGGACGCTCTCTTCAAAGGTAAGCAAAAATCCAATGCCTTTAAAGCCCACTAATTAGCATGTTCTTTTTGAACATTTAATCCTGAAATTGATAATTTTATGTGCAAGAATATTTCTTGGCCGAGCCCACTTGTCAAGCAACTCCACTGATATATCAACAAATAATGGATTCCTCCCTCCATATTTTTTTGAGTAAACCATAAGCATGCAAGGTATTTGGCTATGGATATCAGTCTTCAATCTCATTTAACAATTATGCAGAATTAACAAACACATATGTGGTAATTTATTGTCAAAGGAAATACACGGCTGCAGTAAAGCTTGTTTTTTCTATATTATTGTTAATCAATAATCATTTCTTTTTAAGACATTCAAACGGTATTTTTTGGTCCACAGAGTTACTGTAAATGTTGCAGTGTGTAGAGGAGGAGTTACCGTGGTGTTGGCAGTTGTTCAGCTGGGTTGAGGACTGGGACACTGAGAACAAAGATGGCCTCAGCACAGATTTTACACTGGGAGTTCACACTGTAAAAGGAAAGGGACGGCTAGTGTTTCCTTTCCCTGCATTACCCAGAGGTCTTAATTAGTTTAGGTTAATCATGCACTGCTTTAATTGACTACTGTTGTTTCTCTTCTTCATCTATCATTTTACTGCCTGAAACCAACCTGTAGTGGGGCACCTCATTTCATGTAACAGTGCTGATACACCCCAATTCCCTAATATGATTGTTCTATAGTTCTCCAGCCCTTCCTCTCTCTGTCTCCTCTTTCTTTTTTTCTTTCATTCTTTACAGTCTGTTCTCATATGACTCTCTTTGTCATGCACACACATTAATCACATGGACACACTGTACCAACTATTTATTTTTTTTCACACTCACTCATTCTCAGCTTTGAACAGTTAAAAGCTGGAGGTCAGTGGCACAGGACATGAGGCCAATAGACCATTAATCAGGAGTCAGACCACTCCAATCAGAAGCTGCTTCTCAAAGAAATAACAACTAAGAATTGTAAATATTTAACCCAAATAGAAAGTCTCACTGTATGATACTGGCATTTTCTGACAATTTTATTTGATCATAAAAGCAAAGACATTTTCAAATCAGCTGGAGACCACTTAAAATCACAAGCTGCATCTGAAAGACATTAATCAGAAATGTTAATTGCATTCAGTTTTCATAGGTTGCTCTTTGCTTGAGTTTAAGCTATTTGTAGAATCTGATTATTTTTAGGTTGCTTGATGTCACTGGTCAACAAGTGTACAACTTTTCTACCCTAGCCTGCTGGTTTCAACATTGGCAGTATAGTGTTATAGAGGAATGAAAAGCATCACATATGTACTGCTTACTGACACACCTGATAACAGTGAAAGGCCAACCCCGTTTACGTACAAATATTACTATCAGGTGCAAGGACAACTAGCCATTATTGGCCTGCAGTGGTGTGATTTCATCACAGACACACACACTGACTTCACTGCAGAGAGAATCTTTAAGGATGAGGAGATTATCTGTACAATGCGACAAAAGCTTGATGACTTCTACTTGAACATCTACATGGATGTCTTCTTAAATAATAAAGTTTAAAGCATGATTTGATAGTGCAGTGTCGTACACCTTGTAAATAGTTTTATGTACGTGTGAATCACCTATGAAGCTGATATTCTCCTACACCAAATTTGTAAAAATTGTCAATTTTTTTTTATTCAAGATCAATTTTGAATATTGTTGCCATTAGTTGTAAACATGCATTCCTACAGTTGAGGGAGAGTTACTCTTCTTTTAATTGAATTGTGGAGTGTTAGGTAATAAAGAAAATACAATACAGTTTTTCTTGTCATCCTTTTCCAATGAAATTATTCAAGGATGTGACTAAGGGTGCAATTTCATGTGAACCCACCAAAGTCAGAACCAGGCAACCCTGTTGAGAGGCACAGCAGAGAGATAATGGCTACTGCCTGTGTACACAGCGTATGCTGTAACATAAGTGTTTCTGTCAGTGCCTCATGCAGTTTTTGTCTAGACTGAAGGACATGGATGTAGACATAGTTTGCCAAAGTATTTTGAGGGAAAACAGTTATGTTTATTTTCTTCAAAAGAATTGAAAATAAAATAATTGCTAGAAAGGACAACAACAGGTAAAGCTATTTTAACTGCCATGGATTAGGGACTATGTGTAAAGGCACACTAACTGACTAGTGCCAGGTCTACCAGTGATTGCTATACCAGTTTATGTCTGAGGCGACGTCAGACCCTGATTAGCACGCTAATTCAGGAGGAGATCTCTGCAATGCTATGCATATACTTTGGTTAAAAGATGTCAGTGGGATTATTTCTTCACACATACACACACACACACAGCCACATACATACATGCATAGACACACATATGCTCATGTGTAGACCTATTGTTCTATTGTTGCCTCAGCCAACTGTAGCCTAGGGGCCACTGGACACCTTAATCCTCCCTGTATGTGAGGGACAGTTCTGACTAAAAGATTTAATGTATGCAGTCTAAGTTACCAGACAAATCAAACAGCTTATACTGGATGTTGTGGCCTTTCTGCTCTTGATAGCACCCTTTATCACCAACCCACTCTTTTTCCATTGGCATCCTATTGGATGAAAATTGAAATGATCACAGAGACAACTGCACATTATGAACTTACCTACGTAGATCTGATATAAAATAAATGAAGACCATTTAAACCAACTGTGCAAAGTATGTTTGTTTTTCCTGTCACATTTTAATGGTCTCTGTCCCTTGAGGGGGAGACCGGATGTGTGAACCTGTTTTCTGATTGAGGCGTAACTTGGTGAGTTTTCATATTCCAGTTGAGTAGTGCCCTCAAATTGTTCATGCTTAATTTTGGTGTGCCACTTTCTGTGTTTATTCAGGACTAACACCCAGTCTTAGATTGGATGACAAACTAAAGAGACAGGCTGACACTGGGCTGTCAGGGTGATGCCAAGCCATCTGCTCCTCTGGAGCTTCCAAGCGGGAGTAAGGAGGGCAGGAGTGGAGAAGTAAGAAGAATAAGAGACCTGACACTGACACTAAAAGCTGTCTTTTGCTTCATCAATAATTCCCTGGAAGCTGATGTCACTTCACAGAATTTTTGGCTTAGAAAACACAAGTGTTTCACTATAGTCAGAAGCAGGGTGCATACACTTGCAAATAATCAAATTCTTACAGAGTCTGTATGTTACTCATGGAGCCCTGAGGAGCATCCCAGATGGCAACACCTCAGCAGTCCTGAGTCATCCGGTATTGAGTATGCAAAGGTCATTTCACAAGAAGAACAAGAGAAACAAGCAGGAAAAAGTAGTAACGCTAAGCAATATTAACAACAATACCAGTAGCATCTAAAATTGAAGCAGTAATAGCAGTCAGAGATTAGATTCACTTGATTACTTATTCCTCTTAAAGGTTCTAAGGACAACAGGCTTCATGCAAGGACCACTCATATGAACAGATTTGTCGACAAATTTCATGATACAAATAATAACAATTTTGCTTTAACTTTTTCTATGGTAAAACAAATTAAATGAACAAAACAAACACTTCTTTGAATTACGAATTGTACAGTGATAGCTTGCTTTAAAAGAAAACTATTCAAAAATCAACTAAAATAAAATATGAACAAATTTCATCCATTTTCTTTCTTTTTTTTTTTTTTACATTTTACAATTTTTATTGGTCTATTTCGGCACAGTACCTTTACATGTCAGTAACTGCTAGAAAACCTCACTGTGACAGCTGCCTCAGGGTCTTTCTGCAGGTCTCTGTCCAGTATCATCTTCTGTTGCACCTGACATTCAGGCATACTATTGAGCGTAGGTCACTTGCATTTTTGCAAGACTTTCTTGTGTCTTGAAACAGGTAGCACTATATAACAATTTTAGGGACATCAAATAATCACACTTTGCACAATCAGCAATAACCACAGCTTGAAATTGAAACCAATGCAGAAGTCCCTTAAAGTACCATTAATGGCTGCTCTAGGTGCTGACTCAAAAAATGCTTGGCTGCAATAGCCTCTCTGTAAACATGAAAAATTCTTCTCATGAAATACTGAATCAGTATTTTTTACAATGACTCAATGACTAAAATGTGGTACTCTAATATGTGTGCTGGTGGTCATTTTGGAAGTTATTGCTCAGTTAATAAGAAAAAAGACAAATAGTAATTTTGATATTGCTGTGATTGATAATTGTTCTCCCACTACTCTCCCCAGTGGCAGGACTTGCAATAAGTCAGACTTTTAGGTTTGTGAACTGCTTGCTAATTGCATCGGTATTATATTGACGGTGTTATAATCGCAGCAGTCACTGTGTGTTCATTACCATGTATTTTGTGTTCTGTTAAAACAAGGCAGTAAACTTGTGGTTTTATATTTCATGTTATGGACAAGAAGTTGAAGTAAAAGTGATGCCATCATTTTCAGGTAAGTTTCAGGTAAATGATAAGTTATATCGGTATTCAGGTTTGGGACTAGACTAGAGGACTAGAGGAAATATGTCAGACTACAAAAACTACACTTAATAATAACATGAGCACCTTCTGTTACCATTTATGTTTGTAAAGAAACAACCATGCATACTAAAATACTACATTGCTAGACACAAACAATTCTTGTTTAAGAGAAGCAGTGATGATGTGGTTCTATTTTGGTTGCTTATTTGTTAATGTGTACAAAGACTTGCATTTTCAATTCCTTAATGTCCTGAAAGCCACAGTCACTGGCATGCAAAGTTGGGTATCAATTACCTCCATTGCAATCCAGCATTTCTCTATCCTCTCTGTTCCCTGCCTCTAAGAGGGAACAAACAGTGACTTGAAGGTGTCTGAAGTGCTGGCTCTGTGATGGAGTGGATGACAGGAAATAACAGGTATAAAACAAATGCGGAAGAGTAGAACAACAGCAGACACAGCGTAGAGCGAATGTGTCGACTGGCTTACACAGAGGAACTTCTTCCATTGTTAAATATAATCATCCTCTGTTCTACATGCACACTCAAGAGAAATTCCACTGGGTATTCATTTATATGAAACTTGTTAAATTTAGCAACTTCCCTTATTCATTGCTGTATTTTTAAGGCTAATACAACTAAGCATGCTTGAAACTTATTTATTGGACCAGAGTGAATGCCATTCCAAAGTTTTAAAACAGGAACTAGTTTAATATTGGAATTTTAAAATTTAGAATTTGATATGTAATGCATAATGCTATCTGTAACTCTTGAAGGCAGTCTAATTGAAAATTAGGACCTACAGTAATATTTTAAAAATGGCTGAATCTTCCATTTTTTCCCCTCGCAAAATTTCAGTTCAAGTTGCCCAAATTGCCCTGGAATATTGGAGGACGTCTAGCTGGCGAATCAGAATGTGTCTTCCAAAAATGTGTGTCTCACACAGTGTATGATGTAGTGCCTCATTTATATAAATTCTACTCACTAATCTCTTTTTTCCACAGAGAATCACCACTCCAACAAGCTCAGTTCTGCCTGTCATGCCCCAACTTCATTGCTGCCAATGACAAAGATCTCTTCTGCTTTAAGCACTTCATTCTGGACCACACAGACAATGGCATTATGCAGCCACTTCCCTGCATTTGCTGCCAGCCCAAGGATGAAGATAGATCTTTGTGTCATTTGTGAGTCCCCCACTTAGTCCATGGGATGATGATGGCAAACTCTTCTCTGTGTGTCCACAACTGATTTTTAGTCTGCTGTGATTTTCATGTAGGTTATGGTCATGTAGCTATGCAGGACTCATATTACCATACCTTAATTTGGAATTGTGTAGAAACATGGGGGACATGTTGAAATATTTTCTAACTGGTTCATCACAATCAACCTGAAAGCTGGATATTTTCATATTGACCTGTCACAAACACAGGAAGTTCCTGCCCTTTTAGTTTTCAGGGGTTAGCCTACAACTACAAAAGGCTGCTGTTTGACAGCTTTCTTGCTCCTCGCATATTCAAAAAGCACCAGCATCTTCTACTTAAACACCGTTATTGAAATATTTTTTCCACACTGGTTGGTACTGCACTTAATTCAGTTAAGTTTCACTACAAGAGCGCTCCCCAGCTATGCCAACAAGTGGAGTGTGTGCAAGTTATACTCATCTTGACGAGTCTGTGGGTCATTTCCTCAGAATTCTTAGCAGTGATGACCTTGACTCATGCAATGCAAATGTTGGAGCTCATGGCTGTGTGTCTACTGATGATTCCATTGAGAACTCTGCTTATGTTGCACCTCCTGCAAAGACTGTTTGCCAGTTTGTGCTTGGATTCAAAGAGGTACAGGAGGTTTTATTGGAGTTCCCCACCATATCTTTTGACAGGATAACTGCTGGGTTGAGTCAGTCTCCTATATAGCAGTGTTCACAGATGCGTCCATGATGGGGTATGAAAGTATCTGTTTGGAGAGAGCTATAGGTGATGTGTAGCCTTCAGGGGAAAACCAGTCTATGGGGAAAACCGACACATTAACTCCTCAAACTTTAGGCAGTCCTCTTGGTTCTTCGACACTTCCTGGATCTGGTTGAAGAAAGACACACTGGTGATAAGAGACCACACCACAGTTACCTTCATTAAATTGCAGGGTAGTGTGTGGTCAATCCTGCCACACAGACACAATTTTTTTTGGAGCAAGTGACGTGGACATATACACAACATTATCTTGGTCCATGATATCTTCAATAATAAGGGTCTATTACTTGGACAACATTTTCAAGGTCCATGCACATAGATGCAACTTCAGAACTTGTGAAAAGAGTAGTGTGAGTGTTAGTTACAGTGCACATATACACCTGCATTCTTTCATGATCGAAGATGTCTCATGAAATGGGGTCTGCAGTGTGAGTATTGTATGACCTCTGACCAGTGCAAGGTTATAGCAATAATAGACTTGATAAGGCTCAGGACAGCATCTTGTCAAAGACAGTTTGACACTGAGAGAAGAGACTGGAGACTGACTCCAAAGGACACTGGTCTTTCTGGTCTCTCTCTTGTACAAAAATCCATCAACATTCCTCAAAGCCTTAACTTCAAGCTTTTGCTCATTACCTTTTTTATACTCGCAACCAAAGCAGCCTTAATGCAAATCAACTTTATTCTTGATTAAGTTTTGCAATCTTTTATTTTTCGTCAGCAACCTTAGAGAAACAGCCTTTGAAAGCAAACACGTCAGTTTGATTTTTCAGTCTATTTTGACATTTTAAAGACTCTGATGTGTCACTAGCACTGATATTTAATAACTAGGAAATTAATAAATAGTGAATTTGTCAACTGGATGTTTTACTCCATCTATCATCAACCTGCAAGACTTTTGAGCATATAATCATCTGCCCCCTATGACTCATCATAACCAAGAGGTTTATGTCAGACAACACCGGAAAAACCAGGCAGTCTGATCGAAGACCAGACAGCTGGGGCCATCTCATCTCGCCTGAACCAAACAGGCCTTCCGCACTTCAACAGGCCTTCTGAAGGAGTCCATGGATGACAGCAGGATCACAAATTGCATTAATTAAGGGTTGATGTCAAGTTGAGTTAATTCAATTTTGATTCAAAAGTAAACTAAGTAAAACTGAACACTAAACTTTCTTAGCTTTCACTTAATTACATATTCTTTATCTTAAATTCGTCCTCCAACATCAGCTTTGATTCATGGTGTAATTCATACCATTATAATGAGTAATAATCTGTTGAAGTTATGTTGCATTTCATGTCCATTCTTAGCATTATTCATTATTAATAGTTTACAGTTAATAAAATTCATAAAATCCAATCAATTGTGTGTGTTTCTGTTTGAAGTGATACAGGGGATCTATTGAACCGTAGAACCATGAATTCAGCAATAAAACTGATGAAGCAACATTATATATTTCTAATTTTCTTTGGTAAAACGGAGTGGTGCTACATTCAATAAGATCTTAATGTTAAACTTATTCGTTATATTGTGCAATTTTACAACATATTCTGGTGCCCACGTATGAAATTAAATTCCCCTACATTTTATTATGATTTCCCCTTTGTAAGACCAGGCAGTCTTGAATAACACTACATCATAGTTTCACATAGTTCATGTTTTTGGGAATGGACTTGGGAAATGAAAGTTAACCTGATAATGTAACAACCTCACTAAAAGTGATTACAAATGCATTTAAATAGGAATAAACAAGAGGATTGTGTCTCTGTTATTATAACTTTATGGACAACACTATATTAACGTTTTTATAGAGCTCGCTTCAACAATGCTTTTTGTTATGAACAGGTCATTATTATGTTGTGCCATGACATTGCTCAGATCAAGGGTATGCATAATCAGTGAGCAGATTCATTTTGAAGACAAAAACTGATAGTATGGATGAGTAGGTCTTAAATTAAAATGCATATGAATCTAATATTTAAACTTTTCAGTTTAAAAGTTATAATGGGTCTAATTTATTAATTGCTTCCTTAATAAAAAAAAAAGTCATTTTCAGCAGAAATCTAATTAAGCCTGCATTAAGCAACTTTTCACAGATTGAAATTGAAAGACTCCTACAAACAAAAGCTCAGGCAGTTTCAGCTTAGTTTTTTTCAGCAGTTCAAAAACTGTATGGTTGAGTTCATACTATACTAATGAGTGTTTGGTACCTACCTACCTGCTTCGCTCAAGAAAACAGAAGGTATATAGGTAAACAAGTGATTATTATTAAAAGAGACTGAAGCATCTCACAAGCTGTATACACACAGATGGTTACGATGCTGAACAAGATGCAAAATGAGACTGAATATTGGAATTCATGGAATTTGACCACAGTGGGATTTTCATGATGCTGTGTTTGTTTAATTCTGTGTACATAATTATTTGCAAAAACCTTAACCTTAACACCTTAATGACCTTTTTAAAAAATCGTTATGAGGTTTCATACACTTGCGTACACATAACCTCTCACACACACCACGGCACAATCGCATACAAATTTAGTAACAACAGTTTAAATAAATTAAGGCTCACTTGGTTGTTTTGCTGGGTATCATACAGTAAGTGGAATTAAATGACAGTGGAGTTGAACAAGAAAAAGTGTATTCTAGTAAGGTAGAATGCAAAGTAAATGAGTGGTTATGTGAAAGGCAGTCCTCTTATCTTTCCCTTCTTTTAATCTAGCATCTGTTCCTGAAGCGATAAAAACAATGTATTCAGTAATTGAGAAACTAAAATTAAACAAGGCCAAAAGTTTGCCCTTATAGGTATAATAATTGTACTTGCTTCCACTACAATGTCATGGAGCCAAATAATAAATTGTACATTGAGCAGCCTTTTGAAAGCAGCAGTTGCTGTTTATGTACAGGCAAAGGAGTGTGTGCTACAGAACAAACCCAGAAAGAGAAAGAGGGAAAATAATCTTGTCATTTTCTTGTTCCTTCAATATTTTCAACAAACTGTCAGCAAACTTAGCTGCAGTGACGCTATTTTTCTCAAGAAATATTGTTTGTATGGGGTATCATAGAAAAACATGGATCCAAGCAGTTTGTGCATTGTGTACTCATCCCTCATCCCTCTCATTCTGTCTCACACACAGACACACACACAACCCAAATGCATCCAGATCCAACTTTGCTTTTAACTCTTGTGGCTTGACACAAAGGGGATCCTTCCTTCCCCACACATCATCTAAAAAGAGAGAAAATCAAAACGACACAAAGAGCCGTCTCTCTATTCAATGGGGAGAAAACTCATTCTGTCACTGCTGCCATTCTTTGCGAGATTACAGCAGGGACCCATGGCCCATGTTGCCTTTGCATCCCTCCTGCATACCATCATTGATGGTTTGTGTGTGTGCATAATGAATGCTGTTCGGTAGTTCGTCAGCACATACTGTGTTTGTATTACTTGTGACTATATGTGTTACTATTAACCTATTATATTGAAATGTAACGCAAGGTTACACCTCGCCTATCCTAAACACCAGCATTCCAAAGTAGACTTCAATTAATCAGAATGCCAGTGCTTCCCACTTTTTCTAAAGACACCGGCATTCCGAAAACTATATTAGGGAAGCCCAGGACCATAGACTGTAAAAAAATATGGACGTAGCACCTGTGACGTCACCCATTGATTTCGGGAGTGTCATTTGAAGCTTATCCAATGGGCGTGTGGGCGCTGACATATTGCTTTTTGGTGGGTGGGTTCTTTCCATATTTGGAGGGAGGTGGTAAACCTACCGGGTCAACCGGCCCACTTGCTCGAAACAAACGAGCTAGCCTAACGGTGTGTTCACACCAAACGCAATTTAAGCGATGGAAAACGCCTCTTATTGTGTAGCTGGTGCATTTTGCACCGTCGCCTCATCGCTTGATGTCATCGCATGACGTCACATGCCACACTTTTCTTCACCTCCAGCCTCCACCTCTGTCAGCCATGCCAAATGTAAAGACTGTTGTAGCACTTTATTTGTTGCGGACATCCAATTTGGATCGGAAGTCCACACACCGCCGTGTTTGGGTACACAATATCCTCAAATAGAAAGAATAATTTATTCAAATAAATAAAATATATA
>JANJYQ010196199.1:392-10860 GCA_024605255.1 Rastrelliger kanagurta | reverse complement strand
AGGCGATAGAAGGAATCCCCTCTGACCCTGAGGAGTGCAAATCTGATTTAGAAACCCCACAATTAGACATAAATGCTCATTTGGACTCTCAACCTCAGGATGGTTCTATAGGCATAGAAGAACAGACCGACGCTGGCCTTCACCCCATTGGAAACAGAAGAAAAATGGGGTCTAGCCGTAGAAATAAAGGAAGACGACCCATTAAGGACCCCGTGGTTGAATCATACAGTGAACCAACACAGGAAGTTGTTGGAGATACAGTGGATAATGAAGCTCTTGAAACTGTGAAAGCACCTTTTGCAGCAGAGGCAACAGTGGAGGAAAAATGGGTAGAAACCATGGAGGAAGAAATGGACAAATTAGACACTTCTCAGGCTGATAAAGGTAATGATCAAGCAGTTGAAAATTCACAAGGGATGACAAATGAACAGCATCCCAGTATTGATCCCATACCACAAATAAACAATTTAAAAGCAAGTGCTGAAGAAATTGTTCATCAGGTGATGGAAAGAGTCCTCTATGACAACGAGGAGTCCAAATTCTCTTTTCAATTCCAAGAAACAGAACAACTTGCTACTTTAGACTCCCAATCTCAAGTAGATTCTATGAGCATAGAACAACAGACCTACACTGACCTTCACCCCATTGGAAACAGAAGAAAAATGGGGTCTAGCCGTAGAAATAAAGGAAGACAACCCATTAAGGACCCTGTGGTTGAATCATATCTTGAACCAACAGAGGAAGTTGTTGGAGATACAGTGGATAATGAAGCCCTTGAAACTGTGAAAGCACCCTTTGCAACAGAGGCAACAGCGGAGGAAAAAGTTGAAACCAAGTTGGAAGAAATGGACAAATTAGACACTTCTCAGGCTGACATGGTTAATAATCAAGCAGATGAGAATGTACAGATGTCAAATGAAGAGCATCCCAATCCCATACCACAAACAGTTAACCCAAAAAGACATGAGCACACAGCATTGCTATGTCACGATGGGAATTTGCACATCTGTGAATCACATATAGATTCACATACAGATTCAGAAGATGTGGAGTTTTCTATCATACCAGAGATTACCACTAAAAAAAGCAATCTTTGTGAGTGCACAGGAATTGTACACAATGTTCAGAAAGTAGCATTTTCATCATCAAATGGGAAGTCTGCAAATGAGGAACAAAATGAGCAAGTCAGAGATGCCCAGGGTGAAACGGACTCTGTATATAAGATGCATGAACAGGACATAAAGGCAGCACAAATGCATGAAATGGATTATTCTTCAGGGAAGCATCAATCTTCAGTACAGTCAGGAATACAATCTCCTTTGGACTCTCAATCTGATTCAGTGAGTATCAAAACACACACTCACATAGATTTAAATTCCACAGTTAACAGAAGAAAAATGGGTTCAAGTCGAAGAAATAAAGGAAGACAGCCTGTCATGGATTCTGTTGCTGTAACAGACATGGACCCTAAATACAAAGTAGTACAAAATACCTCGGAAGGTCAAGCCTTTGAAACAATGAAATCAGCAACAGAGACAGCAAAACAGGAACAATTCAAAGAGCAAACCGATACAGGCCTCACACCCACTGAGGTAAGAATTTACTCAACTGTGAATAAAGGAGATAACACAGAAAATATGCAAGAGGAAGACATGGTTTTGTCAGAGTGTGTTATGGGCAAGAGTGCAACAGTAACAGAAATTACTTTAAGCTCGGACAAAGATGATCCTGTCAAATCCAACAAGGAAGTCACTGAGAAAGAGACACAACTAATAGAAGAGCCAATAGTTAAAATAGAATCACAAAAAGTCACAGCTAGGAAAGAAGATTCATTCCAAGAGAAGAATGTTGTACATGAGGCCTCCCATATGGAACTTTTATCTACTGACACATTGGCTCCATTGCACATTGGTCATGAGGGAGCAGAGCCAGTTGTTGATGTATCTGAGAATAGTAGAATCTCTGATGCAGATGATGTACATCAGAGGCAACAAGGTGCACAAGATAATTCAGGTTACAGCAAAAACTTGCAAACAAAATCCAAACAGAAGAGAAGAAAGATGGGCTCTACTCGCAGGGATCTCATCAGGAAACAAGAGGAAGAAACAGACAACAAAGATGAAATAGAAGAAAGTGACTTACATACAGAATCTGATACAACCAATTTTGGCAAAGTACAAAAGGTGGCAAAGGTACCAATGGTACTAACAACAGATGTATCACAAAATGAAAATGCAAAGCTGTCACTGAGTGCTGTGCATAAAGAGCAACAGGAAATCAATGAAGCCAGCTCGGTTGAATACCAGGGGAGAACCATACGCAGCAGTACCTCTGACCCGCAAAGTACAAAGAGTAATAGGATATCAGCCATAGAAGACTTTATGACTTTCCTTCCTGAACAATCTACATCCTTCAGTGAGGAAGTAGTTAATGCTATTAAGTGTTTCCAGGTGCCTGATACAGGGGACAGAAATGTGCTAAATGATGTTACAAGATCAGACCAGGATATTAATGAACAAGAGCCTTTGGTGCAGACAACTGAAGCATCTGGTGTGACTGCAGTAGATTTGGAAATAGGGAAATCTGTAATCAGAGGAGGAGCTGAAGAAGAGCATAAGAACGCCCAGGCTGATACACAGGAGCCAAAAGACATGAATGAGGGAGCTCACAGTATAGACTTTGAGATGGCAAATGCAAGTTCTAATTTAAATCCCACAAGGAGAAGAAAGTTGGGCTCCAGTCGCAGGAATCTGGTATCCAAAATGAAAGATGTACATCAAAAGCAGGAGGCAGATGATGAGTCAACAGAAACATGTGTAGAAGATGTGATGAGTGAAGATGTCTCTGGTATTAAAGAGAAAGTGACACAGCTTCAGAAAGAAACCAAAGACAGTGATTCTGTACCAGGGAAAGAAGCAGTGGAGCCTAGCAACGCTGGGGATTCTTACAGAAAACTTTCAGCTCACCAGAAAGTTGAAGAAAATCCTGCTGTTTTAGACCAACTGGGAGAAGCAGAATATCATCTGACTCCAGATGACATCACTGCAAAACTAGCCACCTCTCCCAAACATGATGCAACATCAGAATCAGCATATGGCGGAAGAAAAAGAAAATTGGGATCTACCCGGAAGTCTGGGAGAGATGTCAAAACAATCAATGAAGAAAGTGGCATCAAGATCTTAGAAGAGCACAGAGAAGAACTGGGTCTGGACAAAGAGTCAGAGGTAAGTGACAATTTTTTTTGTTTTGTTTGTTCCTCAGCTGTTTGCACTTTATTTCATTTTTTCTTATTTTTCAATAAACACTTCTGAACAATTCCTAATGAACATTATTCAGCTTTTTGTGCTTAATGGTTATTATTAGACAAGGTGCAGTGCTACTTTTACACTAAATTTTTAAAAATTCTCTGCTTCCTATTTGCATAAAACATCTTGCACACTTGTCCAGGAATGCAAGCGTTGTTGCATGTAAAATGATGCAATGAACCAAAATGAGGAAGTTTCACAAGTTCACATGACAGAAAGCAGAACATACTGTAAATATTCACCTAGTTTCTTGAACATGACAGTGGTTTATATTTTTTTACAGTAACCAGAAATTAAAGCCAGTAAAGAATTTAAAACAACATGACAGCAGGGAGCAACGATAAACTTATAATCTATATCATGCAAACCTTAAAAGACAAACTTGTAAAAATATTTTTGTAATACAGAACTGTTTAACATAACAAAATAGGCGTATTTTTCACACATTTATTTAAAACGCTGTGACTCACATTTATATAACACCCTGTAGCAAGATTAATTTTGAGAACAAAGTAGTATTTCCTCCTCTTTTGTTTCTGCAGGTTATTGAAAGTGAGAAGAAACCATCATCCACTGTCAGCATCTCAGTGATAGGAAGGCACTCAGCACCTGTGAGGTAAGACACAAACCCTTTAAAACTACCACTCACATCCCCTCCCAATATTTGTTGACTTGTACAATGTTGCAGTAATGCTGCGCTAAAATTTATTTTCATTGTTTTGCCAACCTGGAATTTCTTTGTGTATGTGTTAGCAATCAGAATAAAGATAGCATTCATCATGTCATCCCAGTTCACAATGGGTCTACACTTTGAGCTGCTAAAAATGTCATCCCAGTAGACTCTGAGACATCTCTTAACTCATGCAAGCCTTATATCTATGCTAATCCTCACACGCTTTGCACAAAAACGTTTTCTCACCATGGTTAGTTTGCAGTGCACCATAGTTATACTGTTTCCAGTAAGACTTTACAATAATTAATACATTATTAAGCATTACCTAACTTTGATTTATGCATTAGTTAATTCATTACAAAGCAGTAAACTAATGTCTACTGACCAGAGTTACTTAATGGATTATTAAGCATTAATAGAAGTAATATAATGTAATTTGTTTTCCTTATGTATGCATTAATTAGTATTAATTAGAACATTAGTCAAAATATTAGTAAAACATTAGTAATGTCTCTAGTAATCATTTACTAAGGTGTTTATTTGGAGTGAATAAGCATGTAACATATGTAATGCATCTCCTAATCATAAGCTAATGATTTACAAACAATTATTTAGAGTGTTAAGTAATCATTTACTAATGCTGTGTAGGTCATTAGGTAGTCCCTACCTAACATTTAAGTCAGGTATTGCTTAACATTAATAACCTCATATAAACCCTAATAAATGTTTGAGTGCCTAAGTATTACTTAGCCATAGTTAACCACTAATTAATGCTGTTAATTAACCCTTATTGTAAAATGTAACACATGTATCATAATTAATGCTTGTGTCTATCACATGCACCCTGGTAACACAACACTATTAGTTGAAATGTAGTTGAAGCAATCATGGGCAAAGCATTTTAAACATTTTATTTAAAACAGAATAAAACACATTATCAACTTCAACTTTATTTATATAGCCCTTTAAACAGCCACAGCTGAAACAAAGTACTGTACATTTTTAAGAAACAATAAAACAATAAAAAACAATAAAACAATTTAAGAAACAATCAAACAGTTTAAGAAAACAATGTTAAAATCAACAAAGTAAAACATTCATTCATCCATACACATTCTCACCAGTGATGTCAGACTGACAGAAATGTGGCTGCCAATATGGGCCAAACGACCATCAAACATTCACATTCATACGCTTCACATCACTGAGGGGAAATCAATATTTATTGCAGACAACAGCTCATCCCGAGAGCAAGAAAACGTGCTGTTCATTCCAAAGATTATCACAGAAAACATCACAACTCTCACAGCTTTTAACAAAAATAAATATCTCTTATTTAGTAACATGACAATTGGTGAGGTGACGTGAATATAGCAGTACGGCATGTGTTTACCCTGCCTGCTTTATTATTATTAGTCAAACCTGTAAACAAATGTCATCAAGTTACACAGAAATTTCGATCCATCTTGAGACGTGTGTGGTGCTTCTATACCCTGGATGCCACAGTCTGAGTGGTCAATGCGCTTGAAGAAAATGTTATGCTGTGTTTAGCCAACTCGGAACTCACATTTTTTTGACCTCCTACTTTAAAAGTGCACCGACCAAATGTGGATAATCCCATCCAGAAATTCAGAGACTTTTTTAAACTAATATGTTTGTTTTTATTGTTCACAAAATAAAGACATTTTACTAGTTTGTTTTCTTTTTCACAGTGAGAAAACTTCAGTCCAGCTTGGGCAAGAGAGTCGAAGCAGTCCTTCTTTAGGTAAACAGACTATAAATCCACACACACTTTAGTCACAGCAGAAGGCCGTTGATAGCACACGTGTTGAATGAAAAATAGAAATATAAAATGTGTGTTTTCATTTGTTGCAGGTGATTCCAAAGGCAATTATAATGTGGTAATGATTGGAGACAGTAATGTGGGCAAGACATCCTTCATGAAAAGAGCTCAAAGTGGGAAGTTTTCTTTTGATATAGCTGCCTCTGTTGGTAAGATCCTGATCCTTTATTCCTGAGATTATTTTCATGAATGTATGTAAACATAAAGCATGATGTTACATAAATATATTTTGCAGGTCTTGATTCATGCTTGTGGACTGTGGTAGTGGACGGAAAACCTGTGGTGCTTCAGCTGTGGGATACAGCAGGTCAAGAGAGGTAGATTTATTTTTACATTTAAACTCTTGTGCCAATAATTGTTGTTTCAGCTAAACAAATGAATTATGAGTGAAAGTAGTTGTACTGCAGAGAATAGATAGTTATTCCTGTTTAGTTATTTTGCTATTTAGGAGTCTGTTTTCCTCCTCTGTGACACACAGATTCTGTGACACAATGATTGTCTTGTAGTATATTGTGTGTAGAAGAACTGCACAAATTATGACTTAAAATAAATATCATGAGCATTATGATTAGATCAAACCCCCTACTTTTTTACATTTGCACCCATAGTTTGCACCCCACTAATACAGGTAATCTTTTGCATTTCATTCCATATGATCTTAAAAGATTCAACCAATATTTGTTTAAGAATACACGTTCTTCCCAACAATGATCTCACCAAGAAAGAAAACCTCCAATCCCTTCATAATTTTTGTGCAAAATATGCACTGCAAAATGATTATATTATATTATGTATACAGGCTGACTACTTGCTCATTGGTAAGAGGGCAGGCTTAAGGTTTTAAGTTATTTCGCAAATCCAACAGAACAGCATGACTGTCAGAAGGACATTGTGTTATTTTGTGGTTTGCAATGACCTCAGTGCAATGACATGCACACTCAATGTGTCTTCCTCCACTCAAAAGACAAATACTTGCTGTTTCTTTTGCAAACAGGAAATGGCTGTGTATTTTCTGTCTGATCAGTTTTATTTATAAGCTTCATTTCACAAATACAAATACAGTGGTGGAAAAAATGGGACACCCCATGCATTTTGAAATATTACATTAAGAATCATTCTTAGGTCTTCAAGTGCATTTTTTTAGAGTCACAGTCAAAATTTTGAGTATTGTTGGTACCAGTGATCCACTATGAGGGTCGATGAGGTTCAGGGACAAAACACAAGAAACAGGCCGAAGGGTACAGATTTTCAGCCCATTGAGATTGTGTACATTTTTAAGGGTGTCCAAAAACTCTTTTCCACCACTGTATTCTACATTTGCATTAAGTGGCTCTAAAATCTGCACAAAGTGCACAACTCATGTTTTTATAGAGCCTAAGTGACTTGCATATGTGAGTTCCTGTTCCTTTGCTCTATAGTAGCACAGAGCAGCTTTTTCACAGGCCTGAGGGCTCTCCTGTCACCCAGTCTGAAGGCATCATGCCAGCCTCTCATCTGTGTGTACACCTCGGCAGGCAGCCAAGCCTTCTGATTAGCATGTGACAATATTCACATAAATAACATCCTGTATGCGCTTTCTAGTGTAAATCCTCAAAGATATTGTACACGATTTTACAGGTAACATCCTCCTGAACATGTTCCAGACAATGTGTTCAAAACACTCTGAGTACTGGGACCATGTTACAACCTGTTATCAGAACAGGTTCGGCAGATCTCAGCAATGTTTGCTATGTTGGAATGAAGTGAATGGATTTGGTCCCAGCAGAAATGTGTATGTGTGTGTGCAGCTGTTTACACAAACTGAAAAATTAACAATTTGGTTGAATTTTAAGAGGACGGACATTTAGATTTGTGTGGATTTAATATGTCCCACCAAAAGGCTGCTTGTGTATGCAGTTTAGAGTTTATGAAGAGTGTACTGTTATAACTTTAGTGTAAATGCAGGGTCATCATTTGTCACTTTTAACTCATTTTAAATCAAACTTAATAACAGGCTCCGAAGATCATTTAAAAGTCACTAGAGTAGTTGGTCACTATGTTTATGGACTATGGACTTTTTTCTTTCTGCAAACACAACAAACAGTATCATTACATCATTAAAACATATACTTTGGGGCATTCAGTTATGGCTCACTGAGTCTCACTGTAACATTTTCTCTCACATATTCATTTTTGAAAAAATGTGAAAGAAGTCATTTGTTGTGTAAAGTGGCATTGGTGGCATTTTCCTGATTTAACTTGCTGCAACTTGTCTCTTATTACATTTTTTATTGTCTTTAAAGGTTTCACAGCATCACCAAACAGATATTTCATAAAGCCCAGGCATTTCTCTTGATGTATGACATTACCTCCCCTCAAAGCTTCTCTGCAGTCCGCTACTGGTCAAGCTGTATTCAGGTATGCTTCACTCTACTAGTGAAACACCACCCATTGTGTTTATATAGTGATTTTTATAATATATGTTATAAAGGCCAGATATGTGTTGCAAATCATAATTTTGTGCCAACAATTTAAAAAGTGTAATCTATAAAGTCTATTTAGATTTGGTGGGTTTCTACACTGTTGCTTTACCCAAGTTTCAGGACTGACATCAAAACCACACTCTATCAAATGTATCAGTGTTTAATTACCAGGCTGTCTTAACACAAAGCAGCCATATATATGGTAAATATATGATAAAACTAAAAGTCTGACCACACATTTGTTGCCTGTCAGTAGTGCTACTCAGAAAATATGGATATTTGAAACCCACCTCTATTAATGGATTGGAGAAACCTCAAAATAGTGTTGCTCTTTAAATACAAGTCAGCCTTCAAGAGCATAAAAGAAATCCTAAACTATCAAATATACCATACTGAATTGTGTATTTTCACTACAAGTTATATTTTATAGGATGTTTTAACGGTGTCAAATATGGATCAACAATCCTGTGAATTAAAACTGTGAAAATAAAACTGTAAATTTAGATTTAGAGTATACAAGACCTCAATGTCACATTTAGAGCTGTGAATATTCAATTTTCATTGATCTGTTATTTTCACAAATCATCAATTACTTGTTTGGTAAATAAAATGTCAGAAAATGTGAAAAATGTCACAGTTCTATTTTGTTCCAGCCAACAGACAGAAATATCATGGAAGACAGAAGCCAGTGTTCACTCATATCATGTATTTATTTTAGATAGAAAAGGACAATTTTGGTTTTTTTTCTCTTTAAAACATGGAAGACTTGGCAGTTAATTTTCTGTTGCTCGACTTACTAATTATGTAGTGTCTAGTAATCATAGACACATTTGACCTTTTCTAAAAACTTAGAATAGTCAAAGTATTGTCTGTTTTGCAGAATGGGGCTATGGATGACGTCACCATTTTACTTCTTGGCAATAAGAGTGATCATGCAGAGCGTAAGGTTGCAATTCATGAAGGGGAAATTCTTGCTAAGGTATGGACCTCTTGTATTACTTACACTCATAATCAAGACACCATTACAATGGTTAAAGACATCCCCTAAGGGCAGCTGTTTGATTTTTGACAGGAGTACAACTGTGAGTTCATGGAATGTAGCGCTGCCACAGGCGAAAATGTGGTTCAGTCTTTGGAAATTGTGGCCAGGTAAAATATTTTCACATGACCTTTTCTTTGTCTTGGGACTGTTTGTCACACACAAATCATTTTTTCAAGTATGTCTTATTACTTTTGGGGCTATAATGTTACTTAAGCCATCCATTGACTGCTGTTGTTGTTTTCAGGCTATTGAGTCAAAAGGTTGACCCAAGAAAGGAAGCCGTGGTGTTACAAAAAGAGCCTCAACAGAAGAAAACATCAGGATGTTGCTGAACAGATGTGAGGTGGTGAAATCCTGCACACAGTGAACATGCTGTACTGGCTTTTCTGAAAATGAATGGGGTTTTTTCTGTCTTATCAAATGCTTTAGATCATTTTGCGCTGTAGGTTTTATCTTGTTAGACAAGTTTTCCTATTTTTCCAATATCTTACTCAATTTGAAGTCTTGTTCCAGACTAAGATATTCCCATTTAAAGATGTAATAACTGATCTCACTGAGAAACCACTTTTTTTGTTGTATTAACTATAGCACTTTCAAAGATTTCTATGATTACAATGCAAAGAGTTTCTACATTGATTTTTTGTTTAACAGTGTTTACTTTATGGAAATGAATGATTAACTTTACTTATAAGAACAATTATGTTTTGTGTAATTGTGTATTTATAGATATATATTTATAATCTAAACCTTTAAATGTCACCATCACTGTTCAACCTTAACAAGCAAATGGCATCTTAAATAACATGGTAGCCATTGATATTATCAGTCTATCAAAATCTAATAAATATTAAAGTCTTTGAGTACATTTCAGTGTTTAAAAGCAACTTGTGCAATATGTGAGCAAATCTTTTCATTTTAGTGCATAATTTTTATTCAATTATTTTATTAGGATTTTGTAAGTTGTTTTGCTTTAAATGATGTTGGCAATATGTGCAGTTGGCACCTGGTCAGTCAGATGATCATACATCTATTTTATTTTATTACACAGACTATAATTCAATAATTGACGCTCTTTAAATCTCCATGTTGCTTTTGTATATTTCTTGTGTTGCTGTACTGTGTCTCTAAATATTTTCAATCACA
>JANJYQ010195718.1:4428-18818 GCA_024605255.1 Rastrelliger kanagurta | reverse complement strand
CATACTTATGGAGCTGGCAAATAGGATGAGGGCTGTTAGAAAAGAGTTAAAGAGTACTTAAAAGCCTAATGTTCAGTCACTTGACACTAGTAGATTTAGATGGCTCATGGTACTCTGCTTCCACATATTTATAGATGGATTATTGAATATTCCTACAGTACCAGGCACAACACTCTAGACCAAAGTACTTGGTCAAAAGTAAGTTTGGCCAATCAGTGAGGATCAGTCTAATTTCTAGAGCTCTTTTCAACAGACAACAGAAATTAAGATTTATGGTTAAAGAAATAGTTTAACACTTTTGAAAATACACCTTAATCACCTTCTTGCCACAAGGCAGGCTCTGTTGTTATTCTTTGATTTTTGTGCAGATTAAACAAACAACTATTTTAGAAGTGGTGTTAGAACAATTAAGTTAGATGTTGACATATCAAGGCCAGTTTTCCCCCCTCTGTTTCCAGGCATTGTGTTAAGCTAACTAGCTGTGAGCTGTAGTCTTGTAATTAAGGCAGAGAAACAGTGGTATCAATCTTATCGTCAAACCCTGGGCAAGGACACCGATTATCATGTTTTCTGCAAAAAGCTACTTATTTAATCTAAAAAAAAGAAAAATGCCACATCAAAAGATGGTGAAGAAAAAGGGGTGATTGCTGAGAGGTGACGGTTGGCTACAGTGGTGGGTAGTTAGGAAACCCTTCATATGTCTGTGCCCAGGAGTCTCATCATCCATGCCAGGAGACACAGTAGTTTTAGGTTCATAAAGTGTTGTCTATATTTCCCTCTTCTTATTCACCTTCGGTATTGCAGTTATTTTTATAATCTTTATAACAAACTTCAAGTATGCAAAATACTTTTTTGCATACTTGATTAAATCTCTATGAATATCTATACCACTGAGTTTATATTTCATTTCATATATTTCATCATTGCAAATTAGTTTAGGCTAGAAGTCCTGTCGTACAGTATGTCAGATTGGTTGATGCCATATACTGCAATTGTCCCTAAACAAATAAACAGTAAATACATGAATTTATAATGTTGCTACTGTGAGCCACTACAGTATAAGGTACATTTCTGTAATCTTAAAAAAACTTTAAAGAAAAATGATACAAGCCAAAAAAAACTTGCTATAAAAATTATTTACTGAAACAATTAAATGTATCTTAAAGTAAGCTGATGCAACATCAATCACTGGTTATTAAATTAAAATTAAGTTATGCTCTAAATTTTATTCATGCATGTTATAAACATCTGCGTATTCAATGCTGCATTTCCCTGCTTCTCTAACATTTCCAAATGTCTTAAAAAGAAAAAAAAAAGTCTTATTCTTAAGTGGAGGCGACACTATTAATCATACCCCAGCTCTGAGTGGAATGACGAACTTGTTTTTCATCAAGCAGTTTGTGAGGAGAATTCAGATACATCTTATCAGTTCATTTCATTATTTGATCTGTAAGTCAATGTACAGATTTGACGTTGACCTTTCCAATGTTACGCTGATGAATAACACCGAGATGTTTAAGTACAGATATCCTTTAATACAAACCTATGCTCAGAGTGTGTTTATCATCCGGTTTGGTGACACCAGTCCAAGAAGGGTTTTTAGTAACACTATTTAACATTGCAATTTTACTATTTCTTAATTGATTAGATAGATAGATAGATAGATAGATAATGAATTCATTAATTGAAAATTGATTAAATTCTAGTTGTTCAGAAATAGCAATTTAAAAAATCTATAGTCATCTTATGTCATTTAATTATGAATTGTTGATGAATTATTTAATCTTCCCTAAAACAGCTAGTTTTTTGACTTGTTAAAAAGTTACTGTAACTAGTTATTCATAGTTAAAAGTTAACCATCAAAAAAAAAAAAAAAAAAATTCAATAGTGCTGCATAAGACAAAGCACTAGAACAAAGGCTCTTGTCTCCCATCATCATCAACAGCATAGCCAGTAGGGAAAGGCCTCCTGTTGAGATTTTTTGTTTTACTTTAAGCCGAGCTGACAGAGTATGACTGTGAGTGTGCTAAGTCATCTGGTGTCTGTCTCAATGCTGCATCTCCGAGGTGTGTGACAGATATTGTTTTAGTTCAAAGCTGTGCTGTGCTACATTGTCAATCATACCTACAACACTGGTACCTGCAGTACATTTTTCACTGAAGTCATTAATTGTTGAGGACAATTTCTAAAAGGAGTGGGCGTCCAACTGCTGTCTGTATCCACGGTACATGAATGAGAGTGGGAGAGAAAGACATGCGGAAAGATTACATGGCTCAAAGTATCAAAACGATCTTCCAGGGAACTGAATAATGAAACATGCATCATGCTTCTATATGAGAGTGAGAGTTTCAGGCATATTTCCAAAAGGGATTCAGACTCTTGTTAGGGGAGGGAGAACTGAGGCGGTGAGTTTAACCACAACAGTATACTTTTGTATCAAGTTACATGCGTGCAAGTTTACAAAGAGAATACCTTAGGATATATTGAGGCATGTTTATGTCCTGATAATTACAACTGCTGATAGCATGGAAAAACTGTCACAACTACTTTGAGAGATAGAACCTGATTTTCACCAGAGCCATCATCCAACAACTACAAAACTATAACAGAAGGCAGAAGAACCTACTAGCAAGGAAGGACAGAGGGAAAAGAAGGAAAGTCAGGCAGACTGCAAAATTAGAAAGGAGTAATTGATATATGCATTCACATGTGTTGTTTATTTTGGGTTGCAATAATGTCAAGATGATCAAGAAAGAAAGCTCAACTTGACACTGACTTGCTTATATACATAAAAAGATTTATTACAAAGAAATACAGCATCAAAAAAACAGACACCATGGATTGCGTGAGAGTAACCGAGCCAATATGATTCTCAAATACCTATGGTTTCCATTATACATACACATCCATAACCAAGAGTGGCACTTCACTCTTGAATGTTTAACCGAGGGCCTCTAGCTAGGCATATGGAATGTATCAACTTACTCTTACCATAATAAATTCAGAAACTCCTCAAACCCTAAAGAGAGGGCAATGAAACCAAAATGCTTAGTCTATATTAAAATTATTCTATGCTAAAATTTGTTTGACGCTTCACATGTGAGTTACATGTAACACAATTATTGCTTCTTTAATGAGCGAACATGCTAGTGTCATCATGAATCTAAACAAATGTAATCTGTCACAAGCAAAAAAGAAACACAAAAAGCTGATGCTGGATTATCTCCTCTGTCTTGTATAGCTTTTCCTGTCCTGAACTCATGCTGCTGCTAACAACTTTTATCCAGCATGTAAAGACGGAGTCAGGTCATTCCGCAAAGCCATCCACTCAGCCCCTGTCAATGCAGTGTCTGAACTAGGTGTGATCTACTGCTGAGTCTCCATGTCCAGCAGTATTAGTGCAGTATCAGTGATATACGAGGGATAAGCAGGGGTAACCAGAGTGGAGGGGTCAGAGATCAACACGTCAGAACACAACCATAATAGTGGGGCTCTCTGACTGATTGTCTTGTTGACAGCACCAACTACGCTAAGTACTGATATAAAAATCATTTTGACTGCAGGCAGGAGTGACAAGGAGTAACACTGACATTTGGACATACAGGTAGCGATTAAATTATGATTAATAAATCATAATGTAAAGGTGAGAAGATAGATACCTATGCACCAGTGAGAGAGAATTGTAAATATTCCTAAATAGGACTTTACATTATTTTCTTAATTGATTAATCAGTGTATTTCTTAATTAGCTGACTGAACATTTAGTTCATAAATTTTCAGGTTATTATGAAAATGTCCATAACAATTTCCTAAAAGCACAACGTGACCAAATTCAGTTTACAGTCATAGTAAATATTAATTTTGTTATGCCAACAACTACCTTTCTCCATTTCCTAAAAGTGTGGTCTGTAAATTATGGTCTAGTATTTGTTATTTGATGCAAAATATTATACTTGGCAGGACAAAATGTCTGAATGTACCATCTGAGAGAGGTGCCTTATTTGGCCTCCAGCAACATTGTTAATATCGTTCTCTCAAATGCTGGTTGAAAATTGTAGTTATTAAGAAAAGAGACACTGCTGCTTCTTCTGCTTGTTACTTTGGCAAAATTCCCAAAACAATGTGATGAATGAGTTTGAAGTTAGTGGAGCACAAACTCTGTATCTTGTTTTTGAATGTAGATACATTGTTTTGAGCATCATACAACTCCTACAAAATGACAAAATTTGATCTGTTCAGCCTGGGAGAGTTGCGTAATTAAATTATTTTTGCATAATTAAATTATTTTAACCCTATTAGCTCATTGCTAACTATTATAGTTAGCAATGAGCTAACCAAAAGTTAGCTGGCTTAACCATCAGAAGTTTTTTGCATGTGTGCTCTGTCTATGAAGTATGTGCAGTATTGCGTATTCATTCAGCTAGCATGGGAAAGTCAAACCTTTCAATCTGACAAACACGGTATACTGTGAAATACAGTGAAATTTGTCTGGTAGTGAGTTTATGATCTTGTTTGGCAAAGGCGTAAATGTAATGGATGCTCTTTTATACCTAAGAGCTCTGCAGGTTTAAACAGGTTGTTAGTATAATGAGTACTGCAGCTCCACACAGTAATCAGATAGTGGAGCTAAGATAACAAATTTGTAGATTGCAACTGCTTTAACAGTCATAATCACAGTCTAAAACTCTAAAAGAAGCTAAATCAGTACACATTTTCTTTAAAAAATGTTTATATTTTGTTCTTTTTTGCATGTTTTGCCCATGTTTTAATATGGTCCTATCTATTGTCTCTCTTTCTACACATCCTTATGTGAAGCAATTTGTAACCCCTATTTTGATGGCCTGTAAATATCTCAACCGGGAAAATTTAGAGCTGATAACCTTACCCAAGGACAACTATGCACTAACTTCTTATGGAGGGAAGAACATTAATCATTCATGTTTCCTGCCCAGATTTTTTGGCAGTCTAGTGATTAAAACCAGCTACCTTCAGATTATTCCTGCTGTACCTACAAGGATTTGATCCTTTTTGATTCTTCAAACTGACTGATACTGGAGGAATTGTATGTAGTACTTTGCTTTAGTTAAATATCAGTAATTAAATAGGAAAAGTAAGTACATCCCTGGAAAAGTAAATACATTCTTGTATGTGACAAATATGAAAGCAGCATGCTGGCTGTGGATCATGAAACTGGTAACTCTTCACATAAGAGAAGCAGGGAAGATCACAGTAGGCTCTTACTCTTACTGATGTGTTTATATTAATACACTTTAAATTCAAATGTGAGTGGTTTGCTTTAACAGCAGTGTACTATTTACTGTATCTGAGCATCACAGGGGCTGGGGTTGTTTGCTAGAATACATGCTCTAATGCTGTTGGGCTCTGAAGTCATGAATAGATACAGAAGAGTAAACGCCACCAGTTCATAAATTATTCTTTACACATCACCACATGTCTGCTCATTACGAACATGCTCCTAAGTCAGATAAACTACACACAGCCACCTGTGCAACCTAAATGTGAAAAAACCCCTCTGGGGATTTTCCAACAGGGAGACAAATGTCATCAAGATTCTCGGCACAATTTTGAAAAAGGGGTCTTTACGCTTACAGACACGAACAAGCAAACATGGCTCCTGTGATGATGATATCAACAAGCATCCAGGGAGCAGTGTGGTCATCGCTTACTCTTGAACATCTTTGTCCTAAATCCTCATTGTGACTTCTCCCTTACTACTACTACTACTACTACTACTACCCTGTGTGATGCAGTATTCAGTTTTAGTGCAGATTCAATGTGGTTGGGATATTAAATTGGGATTGGGATATATCAAATTAATAATTATAACTAAAAGGACATCTCCTGTACTTTTCAATCATAATGTTATAATCATGGCCATGGTTCTCTATGGTTTACACCAGCTTTCCATCATTTATAGAAATGCAGTAGACGCAAGTCCGGCAAAAACACGTATATAGGTGCACCACTCCCAAAGCGCAAAGCAAGAAATTTTGGATTTTAACTTGTAGCTGACTGCATACAGTAACCCTTTATTTTCATTCTTCATTTATCTTCATCATCAGCTCATTGTTTTCAAATGTGACATGAGAAATGGGAAATTTTAATTGATGTACCAGTAAACAGAAATTTTACTAAATGAACTTAAAAGCTTTAGGTGAGAGACTGGAGGGAAATGATGGTAAAACTCATTCTAAATGAGTTCTGAGATCTCTATTGCATATCAAGTACAATTCACATTAACTAATGCATTCAAAAATGCACAATTTAAAACCTGAAATTCATCCATCTATTATGTCGCCACCATTTGTTTTAGCTTTGTTTGTTAGTGCATATCCCAGAGGGAGCTTTCTGTGGGTGTGTGAGTGGGCGCAGAAGAGTGAATTTTAATAAGACTTAGCTATTTTTCAACCTGAACCCTATTTCCCATCTTTTTTGTGACTAAGGAACCAATGGGGACCACAGTTTTGGAAATTGCCACAGTATTGAGTGAGGCAGTCAGCCGTAAAACGGGCTGTAATGTAATCCTTTGGGGCAACAGTGCCCCATCAATGTACGTCCACTGGAAGTGCTTGTTTATACTGCTGACAGGCTCACTTTGTTATTATAAGTTTTTGACAACATTATGGAAAGAATCATGCAGAGAAAGAAGTTTTTCTTTATCTTTTTCTTTTGATCCAGTCTATTTGTTATTTTGTCTAACCAAGTCTCACTCAAGGAGACGTCATATTTGGAAATCTTGCGAGTTTCCCTTGAAGCACTGTTGCCGAAAATATAATTCATAATAGCATATTGGGGAAAAGTTTAATTTACATCTTATGATACAGCACTGAATAATATGCTGCTTTCTAGTTTATATAAAGTGGTTTTCAAGCAAAAATGTTTCTGCCTTTGGCTGTAATTAAAAACAACAATACAACTATTATTATTAGAAACCAACAAATAGAAATAATTGTTTATTCATGGTTTACTTTTTAAATTTCACTTCATAATAAGTCTTTTCTCCACACAGGTTCACCTGTTCATTTATCTGGTTCTTTCCTCCCTGTGAGATCAGAGCGATGCCAGAAGCTGTGGGTCCACCACCATCTGCCACAACCAGGCTGGCGGGACTAAGGGCATTTTGCTTGAGTGTATGTGTGAGTGTGTGTTGGTGTTGGTGTGTGAGGCCACCACTGCTGTCAGTAATGAAAAGGAAGTGTTGCTTCAGTAACTTGTTTGTGTTAATGTACTGTATGTGCTTTCCTGCTGGTGTTAGAAATGAGACTGTATGAATTGTGTGTCAGTATGTGCTTGTGTGTGTGATTTTGTGTGTTTATGTGTATGAGGGGGTGAGAGGAAAGGATGGAGCAGACAGGGCAGCGAGTGTGATGCAACTGCTGTGGCAGATTGATGTGAAAAGCAGTGGAGCATCCCCGCCTCTGCAGAGGATAAACAATGATGAGAGAGTAGCTAATGAAGGTTTGCATGGATGTGGGTGTGCACATGTGTCCTTAATGTATCACATACATGTATGCTCATGCATCGCAACATGTGTGTGCATGTGTGTCAGAATCCCTGAATGTCAGGGGGTATAGTAGATCCAGAGAAGGCTTACCTTTCTTCACCCTGTGTGTCTTTGCACTTATATGTAACACAATGCATAACTGTCCACTTAAATGTCATCCTTCCCATCACTAAATGACCCTCATTCATCTATATTACTTTATATCACAATATTGATATATTTTATGATACAGCATTCAGAAACATAGTAACCAGCAGATAAAGCCAGTTTCTCTGTGATAGAAAACTTATATTGTCACAGTCCTGTTGTCCAACATTGGTTGGAATTATCCCCCTATCACCTATCATCTCTTTTTAACTGGTAAACTATGAAGATATACTATAATCCTGCAATCCTACTGGTAATATCACCACTGAGGCTGGAACTTTTAATTTGAAATTTGAAGACCTATTTGGATGTGGGAAAACATTTTGATCTTTTATGTTCTCATCAAATTAACAGTGCATAAGCATGACAGGTCTTGCCTTACAGTATGTTCTGATTTATTGAATGCCCTGTGGCTCAACCTAGGCAGACATTGTTCTCTCTGCTCATTCAAAAAGAGGTAAAGCAGCTAACCATGCCATATGAACAATAATGTCATCAAGCCATACTGGAAATAATGTGTGGAAGCAATTTGAATTTGACACCACGAATAGAAAAACTGTGGATAAAAGTGAGAGTGTTTATTGCCTTTAAAAATGCTAGCTGTAATATTATCATGACAATTCATAATTCACCAGTTACTCACTGAGGCAGAGGAGGCACTGGAAATATATTGAACCCTAGTTCTGCAATTAAGATTAGCATATGTGGGTTGTGTTCAAATTAATTTAGGTTGTTCTCATTTGTTCAAATGAGTGGCAGCCCTAATAACCACACAGCAGCTTTTCTTCTCAGTAAACCAACCAAGTCATTTTCTGTGGGCTTTATGGTCAGCTGAATGTCTGGCTCCCATTAAGCATGATGGGTTGACAGTCTGTCTGAGTAACCTTATTTACTTGATGACTGCATGGCCTTACAGTAACTGGCGTGGCCAAATTGCCTTCTAGTACTGCCTGGCTGCATAGTTTTACTGATGAAATCAGTAAAGCTATACAGACTCACATAATATTTGTAGTGAAGATTTTGAAGGAATTTAATAAAAGGTATTAAGTGTCTTGGACTATGGCCAAAAACATGTTTTGTGAGGTCACAGTGATCTTGACCTTTGACCACTAAAATCTAATCAGCTCATCTGTGAGTCCCAGTGGAAGTTTGTGCCAAATTTGAAGGAATTCTCTTCATGTGCTTTGAGATATAGCATTCACAAGCATGGGATTGATGGACAGACGACCAGAAAACATTATGCCTCAGGCCAAGGCTGTTGCCAGCACTAAGTTATAAAAAGCTCTGCTAAGCTGGGCTGATCTGTGACCAAGTGCCAAAGCGTGATTCTCTGTGATAAGAGTCAGCATGTGTCTGTGTTTGTAAGATAAAACTGTGGATGTTCCTCCTTGTTTGGTTGAATAAAAAATGACTGCTTCACTGGCAATGGTGTTTCCATCAAGGAAAGAAGTAGAAATGCCTTGCTGACAAGAAGTCTCTAAACATTGCAAAACCAACAAATAAAATCCAGAGAAATCTAGATTAATGGACGGACTGAAAGGTAAAGAGATGTATATCTGGCTCCAGTTAAATGACCTGCTTGGATTTCTCTTGACTGAATCAAACTTGAAAATAAATTGTATTGAAGAGGCAGTCTAAAGTTCGAGCTATCCAGCAGCCTGATCCTCTCTTTTCCTCTCCTATCACTCAGAGAGTCATTGCTACTCCAAACATGTCTCAGCCTCTTCTTCCAAATCTGTTGCCAGCTCTGCCTTTTTCATGGCTGATGCCGTTTTGATGTCACTTGCCAACATTCTCTATAAATAACCACCTGATCCACACAGCTGCCACTCACTCTCTTGAAGACTTTCATATATGAGGTGAGCCAAATGTCCCTCTACAGCAGACATTTAGCATTATTTATGAAGATGTTTCAATTAACATAAGTGCAATGAGTGAAGGTGGATGAGAGAATGAGTGGTATAACACGAATGTTACCACCGTGATACTATAGTCATAAATACAGTTTGATTGCTTTAAGTAATGCTCTGGCATCCAAATCCTGAGATTCAAATATTTTAGAGTGAAACACACAAAATAAGTCAGATAATAAATCAGAGCACCACTTAAAGCAGCCTTGTGTTTTGTATTTATGTACATATGTACTCATATACACACATAGCACCATGATCCTTAAGATATGATACCGTTTTATCAAAGGCTCTTTTTCATTCTACAGAAACATCAGAAACAAGTAGGGCAATCAGCCCATGTGAAAGTAGTTGACAGCTCTGCTGAGTCCAGACTTTACCAGCATGGTACTTCAAAGAGCTTGTTACTGTAAAGAGTCTTTCTTCTTTTTGACAAAAAGGCTTTGCTTTGTGAAAGTGTTTGGTTGCTTTAAATGTGATGTTAACTTTTTTATCCACATTCATTTCTGAGTGTTCAAAAAGAGTTGAAACAGACATGTCACTGACAGTAACTGTGACTGGGAACATAAAAGATCAGGATGCAACCTCGGTTTTGTTCAAAGAATGCAAAACACCTTTTGATGGATCCTTTTTCTTGACAGATTAAGTTTTCTACATCAACAGAGATACAGGTGCTGTGACACTTGTATCGCAAAACACACACTCCCAATTTGTGGCTATATTCCAGTCACTGTGATCTTTGAGCAGTTAAAGACTAAGTCACACTATCCTACTATGGATGGCATATTTTATACAAGCTAAAAAGAGACTTTGAGTTCTTTGGGTTCACAAAGAGGTGATATTGATTTACTTTGACTATCAGTAAAGACAGTATCTGTTGTCAATTTGTGAGATTCATTTTTCAAGTACTCTGTCAACATAAAACATTGAAACACAGCATTATGTAATAAAATGAATACAAACTATTCATACTCAAACATTTACACATAATTATAATATTTGAAAACAAATTGAAGATAAGAGAAAATATATTTCTTTCTATGGTATGTTTCTGTCTTGTGGATAACCATCGAACAGTAGAGATTCATCTACCTCATTCACTTGGATACTACTGGGGAAGTTCCCTGGCATAGATGGTAAGAGAGGATCTCAGTCCAAAGCCTTAATAATCATCATTATTTAGTTAGGATATCATCCATCTTTCAGTGTTACTCACTCATTTCCCTACACTCTGTTTAACTGGCACGGCAGACTATGATGCACTGTTGCCATAGCACCGATGCTACAAGCTGCTAACAGCAGATGAGACAGTAGCTTAGTTCCTACTGGAGATAAATATGAATGTTCCGCATCGTGGGAGTATTTAAACCTGTTACTTTCACCCACAGGTCGGAGTGACAACAACATTCTACACTGAAAGTGTTTTTTTTTTTTTAGGAACTGTGTCAATCAACATCAAGCCTCATTCAAGACATCTAATTTGTCATTGCGCCACTGATTTCTTCAGTGATTTAAAGAGTTTCATGTTTTTCTCTCTGGCAGCTATTCCTTCAGTTTCTCTAGCACTCATAAGAATGACATCACTCACCTGTGTCAGAGCTAGAAATCCATCCAAATTTATGATATGACAAAATTATCCATGCAAAGGCATGCATGAGATTGACACAGACTATTTCAAAATTAAAAAAAAAAAACTTTTAAGCAGAAGTGTGAGGAATATGCTTATTCACTGTGTAGCCAAGAGTTAGATCAGAATATTAATACTTGTGTCTGTATGCTAATCATGAGGCCAAATGCCCAAGCCGGCCTTGCTCTATTCAAAGATACAGAAATCCATCTGCCAGAATCTCTACATCTCACTAGCTTGGATGGCTATATTGTTTCTTAAATCAGGGTGTTTCCTGAGGAATTTTTGGCACCTCCTAACTAAGTTTTAGCCAGTAAACTGAAATGAAAAGAACTGGGACTAAAAATAGGGATTCAAATTCACTCTGAATGTGTCTTTGACTTCCAGCAGTAAGCCCCCCTTCTCATCCACAGCTGCTACGTTACACTTTCAGCGGGCATTGTTTTGACTGGGCCTAAACGCTCTACTGTGAGTACTACATTGAAGGGAAAGCTGACTTTCTGTGATGTCTTACCATTTTATTTGTGATGAAAATTTAAAAAACTGCAGCATAGGGCCTACTTTTTCCAAGAGGTGAGAATGTGTCTGTCATTTCCTGTTATGTGCTACATGCATGAAATGGCAACTCGGGAAAATGTCTGGATCAGATTCTCTGTACATTGTTTGGAGTTCAACTGAAAAAAAGCAGGAGAGAGTGGAGCTCTTTGGAGGACAACCTTTTGAATTGGATTACCTGTGAGGTAAGATCAGAGTTTAGGAAATGGAAAGGAATCGTACCTGCCGCGAAGATATGGAGTCAGTGGCCTGAAACAACCTTTATGTACCAGCACAGGAGTGATCACTGATGTTGCTGTTATTGTAGACATTTACAGCAGAGCCTTACTTAAGTCTTGCTTACCCAAAAGGCTCAACAGCTGAGAATGTCAACTGCAGGATCTATCTTGCTCTTGAGGTCATGGCAAACTGTTGTAGGGATGTTTACAAGTTTAAGAAGGCCGCAAATGCAGCTGGAAAGAAAAAAGTGTTGTGTGTCTGTGTGTGTGTGTGTGTGTGTGTGTGTATTTGTATGTATTTACATACTCAGTAGAGCATGGAACAAACACACATACATACACACCCACACGCAGATACACACGCATGAACAACTGACGCCACAGATATCTGTAATTCAAATCCAAACTTGCTGGTAATTAGGGCTTGCTTCCATTATACTGTTGAACTTTTAAGCTTTTAACAAATTGAAACACGTTATGCACAGATGAAGCCAAAACTAATGGCTGTGCTGATGACAAGCAATTATTATCAAACATTTTGCTGCGTCTCAAGGGAAAAGAGACATTTTACACGCAAACACATTGTCTAGACTGGATCAAAAACAATGACAGCCTTACAGGGGAGAAAAAGATTATTATAAAAAATACTCACTGCGTCCTTTTTTTATAAAGATTTATCATCTTTATCTTATACCTCTGGTTAGCCTCTTAGTGACACATCTGTTCAGCATGGCCTGACACTCACTGGAGGGCAAGTAAGTGGACTGCCACTTGCTCAATATCAGACAGGCGAGTGTGTGTAAAGGTTGTGATGAATGATGGTCTCAGCATTGATGGGTCTCCCTGGCTTCTGTCACTGTTCATCAGAGTAGCCAACGGCAAAGATTGTTTGAAGAAACAAGACACCATGCATCACTACAGATAGACCACTCCATCTTTCCTATGGTTGTTACTGTTATATTTGTATCTTCAAGGCACTCTTAATTGACGCTATGCCTTTTTGTTTAATGGTGGATGTAGCCTTATCTCTTGATTTAAAAAGATTATATCCCTGTCACTGTGATAACATCATAAAAGAATGAAAAAAGCACAATAAAAAACAGACTGAGCATACTTCTGCCAGCAATTCGTAGCAAATGTATAACCACAGTGCAATCAGGTGGTGAATAGGAAAGCATGAATGACTGGCAACAGGTGACCTTCGTCGACAGCAGTCTCTGAATTTTAACATTTCTGGAGCAGAACCGGATGTATGACAAATTAGAACTGAGGAATCGGCCAACTCAGAGGCTACGTAGAACTCGTAAACAGTGTCAATCTGGAGGGCCTGCATCACTAGGAGAGGAGCTGAACAGATTGAACTGGTTTAATCTAATTAAACAGTAAAACTGTGGTGGCTGTGAAATGGAATCTCTTTTTGCAGCCAGAACGCCATCAATGTGTGTCTGTATTGTCTGTCTGCTTCTCCCATGAGGTCTGTGCACTATTCTGCAAGTTTTATCACATCCAAATTTCAAACTTATCTAAAAGCAGAAGGTGTCCTGTGACTAAATAGTATTGCACAAGTAAAATACATTAAAGAAATTCTAAAATGCAACTATAATTGACAGGTATTAGCTAATACGACTGTTAAAATATCAGTCACACTTTACGTGCTCTCAGGTCATGGATTATTATCAGTTATCTTGTAACCAGATACTCGTTCTGATTCTGATTTATTTAACTTCTATTGACTTCTTTATACTTCTTACTTTCCCAAGATCTCAGCCTTAGATTGCCCTTCTTTTCACATACAACACCAGATATGCATGTATTTGTTTGTTGAATTTCAGATAATTAACACTGAGCGCAGTCCTTCGGGTTGACTGACTAGCTAAAATTGGGTGAATCGTACCTTTGAGGCACAAGCTTCGATTAAAACACTACATTTGTATTCAGCACAGTGGTTTGATTCATTGCAATGGAACAATGTGATCTAGAGTGAGAGGAGAGGAAAAACAAATACTATGAAAAACACAAATTTATCTGCCAAGACAATTCTATGAAGCACAGCCAGAAGGGATGTTGCTCTCAAAAACCTGTCTTCCTCCCTTGAGTCCCCTCTTCCAACATAATGAGGCGCCCAGTGAACACTGCCTCCAAACCTAGCATTCTGGGAAATACGCCCACACAGAGGGGGCTCATAGGTCAATTCACTTACAGAGCTGAACCACCCAGAGCGGATCCAGCAGAGGTGAGCCAGAGACACACGGATGCATGTCTTTAGATGACTGCCTGCAGGGGGACATGAAACCGAAAACAAGCCAAGCTGAGATGCAAGTGGAACACGTGGAGAACAGATGGGCAGGGGGGAAGTTGGTCTGCATAATATCTCAAGTATCTGTCTATGGGTGCAGGCATGCGGGCGC
>JANJYQ010195545.1:0-17684 GCA_024605255.1 Rastrelliger kanagurta | reverse complement strand
AGGTGGGACACTCAGTTACCTACTAGCTGTATAAGAATGGAGACATCCTAAACCTGATGGGAAGCCAGTGTAGAACTTAAAAGGGGTGTGATGTGAGTTGTTCTGCTGGGCCTGGTCTGATCATGCAGTAACATCTTGTACTATTCGTAGGCAGGTCAGATATGACTTGCTGACATGTGAAAATGCAGTTAGTATAGTCCTGCCAGCATGATATGAAAGAATCAACAATCATCTGAAGCTCATTTGGGGAACAGATGTCTTGTTGGGGTTATCAGACTTAAAAGAGACACAGAGCTGAATATCATCAGCATAACAGTGATAGGATATATCTCTAATTTCGCAAGTAATATATGGCCTAAGGGAAGCATATATGAAGCAAAATAGGACCCAAAACAAAACCTTGAGGCCCACCACAGGAAAGAGTATTAGTTTAAGACACAGAAAATCTCCACATAACCACATATCTGGCGTTTCAGTCATTGAGTCATTGATCCACAGTGTCAAAAGCAAGGGGAGTCTATAATTAAGACCTGGCATTGCCCAATAAGTTCAAGTGCATTTTTAAGCACAGATGTGGGTTAAATAGTAATAACACTGGGGGAGGATTTGATAACACCCAACAGATCAGTGAGGATAGCAGAGAAATGAAAGAAAAACAATCCAGAATTGATGGCTGAATTGTATAAGATGAGTAGAAGTGGGGATAATGCAAGCCTTGATATCTAATCTTTTCTACAAAGAAGGAGAAAGAAATAGTACACTTAAAAAATCATCAGGAGATGCAGCAGTGACAATGTTATTTATAGTGTCAAACAAGACTTCGGGGTTCATTTTACTATTGGCATTAAGCTTGGAAAAATAAAAAGCACTTGTCTATTTAACCATGTTGTTTAACTCAGTTCAAAGGTCTTTGTAGCAAAAACAGTGAACATGGAGCTGAGTTTATCTGTCATTTAACCAGGTGGATGAATTTACAGAGCAGACAAATTGCATTTTACAAGGAGCTGCTATATCAATATGACATATATTCCATATGCTCCAACTGACAGAAGAATATTTCATGACATATACAAACATAAAAATAATGGTTGATAAAACAAAAGAGATTTTGAAACTGTGCCTATTCTGAAAGTAGTTGCGATAAATGAATCATTGATATTATTAGCTTATTTATGGTTACTATAAAACTATTACATAAAACAAGGAGAAATGCTGAAATGCAACATCTGGTATACAAAACACTGAGAACTTGCAAACAGTAAACATTCATGACATTGCATTTAAAAAAAATCAACAACAATAAAAAAAACCAAAACAGCCATATAGTCATAAACAGCAAATACACTGGGTAATTAGTCATCTAATAGTCTTGTTTCATGGAGTGAACTTTTCGAAATCAACCTATATTTTCTTGAGGATATGGCAAGTGTTTACAGAAACCAGGAAAGCTCAAGGGTTCCTACTTTGTGAGCATACAGACACTCTGAAGTTTCTGCCAGCATGTGACCAGCGCCTTGATAACTTTAATTAATCTGATCTTCTTTCTTTTCTTCCCTTGTATTTTCTGGACAGATGAACAATTGTCTCTCTTCCCCTGAAAGCATTCAGCAAGAATAAGAGTGTTGTTATGCAGCAAAATGTTAACTTTTATGCAGTGATCTGTTTTAAGAATTCTGTTATCAGATTAATACATTACTGAGAAATGCAAACCACACTCTCTAGCACAACTTTGGATATGGAGGCTTATAATAGAATTATTTTCTTCATTATTTCATGTCAAATATTCAAAGCCTAAACAACAAAAAACTGAAGAGTAGAGTTCCTTTAAGTCCTTTCTGCCTCACCAGATAACCAGGGCTGCAGTTGTGAATGATGAGCTGCTTCATGCTCTCTAGTGGTTTTTCCAGGTCAGGTTGCTGCTTACCACTTCTCTGACACCGCATTTGCTGCGTCATACCATAGATGGAATTCAGGATGCGACGTGGCTGCCATGGGGCAATGTCACAAAAAACAAAGACAAACCAAGGAAACAAAAAAGTGAGAAAAATAAAACATAATCTTGAATAGTATTTCTGGTTAATATTCAGGTGGCACCATAGAGCAAATTTAAGCAGCATTTCTTTAATTCCATTGGGGAAACTCATTATCTGCATTTGCCAGATCTAAAATGTTTAGCAGCCATACAGGAGAATGATATGAAATGTCTTGTGAGGCCCACAGCATCACAGTATCAGCACAAATCGGCAGAGTCACTGTTACCCTGTCCATGGTGCTGAAGGTGCACGTTCTGTGATGCCATTTACCTTTCCTGAGGGGCACGGGTCTCTCCCTTTGGAGATGTTAAACGAGCCCGTCAAATTCTGTAGCAAAAAAAACAAACAAAACAAATATGGGTTTATGAAAACACTTTTAATTCCCCGCCATTTATAGGAGAAAACAGACCATGAGCTTTACTGGCACAGTGAACACAAACACTGGATGGCAGCCTATCATCACCGGATACTCGAGCACCGCACTAATGTGCAACTACAGCCGCGACTTAAGTGGCATTTACACCACAAGAGAATAAAAAACAAACAACAAATGATAAATGTCTTTGTCAAAGTCGCAAGAATAATCACAAATCTGGAAAAATGTTCTCATACCAGATTCTGCAGCTCAACGAAGATGACTTCTCTGTAAGAGCCCAGTATTTCTTTATAGTTACATCTACGTTTACCACAAGAGTTGGCCAACAAGAGAACCATCAGGACACTACGAAGTAGAGTTCCGGTCAGACACTATGGAAGAGAGAGAGGTGTGTATATATATATTAAGCAAATAACAATAAAGAGCGCAGGTATCATTGAGGGAACAGACTTTGGATAAATGACGCACCGTGCGCCCCCGCTGTCATTATGACTAATGTGAATACGATGCTTTTTCAGTAATGCTCCATATTTGGCGCGTAAATACGCAAACTTACCATTTTAACATGTTCCACTGCAGGATCCTCAAAAGAGCAAATCAATCTGTCACTTATAAGGAGATGCGAAGAATTACTCCTGATCCAGCTACATTCATTGTATCTAAACTGGTTTTTTTTCAATCCACACTGTTATTTTAATATTTTACACGTCGTTTGGTGGATAGGTTAACGCGGCGGTGGGTAGACTTCCGATGTAGTGCAACGTGGTTTCCAACATCACTACTGCTCCTATTTCCTTCGCCGTCATGGATTGCTGACACTGGGTGAGGATTTCATTATGCTCCAGTCCAATCAAGTCGACTAAAACTTCTGCAATCAATCATCTGCCTTCATTCTTTCAGTTTCGTTGAAAAGACGTGATACCAAAGAGGAGTGGTGTGAAGAGCTGGTGTCATTATCATGGATACTTTTATCCAAAACAAAGTTTGATATTTTTATTACACATTTTCAGAGTGGGTGGCTTCATTGGAGATGGAACCTATAAATATTAACTTGAACGATTGAAAACTAGTGGGGAAAATGACACTATGTTTACTTATGATAATCTATAACATGTAACAAACAGGTTCCAGCCAAACAAAAAGAGGTACAAAGTTAAAATGAAATGAACAATAAAGTGCTTACCATGCATGTACACTGCATGGGAGGATTAAAGTGGGCACAACTCCTAGACTGTAAGGTCTGGGAAAACACAGCCCACAAAGAAACTAACTGTGCAGAATTAGATTTGACATTCAAATCACAACAATGCATTTTTATAATGACTTGTTTGTGAGGGACAAGGAGTGATGCAATACACTTGTTAATTGTTTATTGGATGCCTGCAAAGTATTTTTAAACACATTTCGAGAAAGCTACAAAAAAAAGCAGATCATCACTACAGCATGATAAATCATGTGATAGCAACACACAAGCGTTTATACATACTGTCACATCTTGCTGAACAAACATAACCAAACAAAGAGGTCTCTTAATCCATGTGTGGACAAGACATGAAAATAAACTCCTTAAAAAAAGAAAAAAACAATCTTGGACAATAAAAATATTTCAGCTAATACCTAAAAGGGAAGACAAAATCAACCCTGTTTCATTTCTACCTGTTCAGTTGTTTTACAATTTTAACATCACGACTGAAACTAGAATTTCAACACTATTAACTTGAGAAAAATAGCTATTAATGTCAAAGTGAAAATAAATATAGAACAGAATTGTCTAAGTTTTAAACCCTGTTTACTAGAACACACCTGCATTATTACTGGTGCAGACAATAATTCTTAAACTCACATACTACTGTATAGTACCCTTAAAAGCTGTCAAAAGATGAGATTAAAGTTTGTCTGCAATCACAGTTGCCGAGGTTCACAGACAATAAGTTCAAGTGTTGACAATTTTGCCCCTCTTCAGGGTCTTTACACCTTTTGAATTCACAAAATAAAAACCATGTACACAGCAGAGCAGGGATACTACAATCATACCTTTCAAGTCACATACAGTTGTGACTACATTTAGATTGGTTTCTAGGCACACTGCAACAGCTAAATGGAGCGCAGCCAGTGATCAAAAGTACATCATCTCCACCATGAAGCATGGCATTTAAAACATGATACTGTGGAGAAGCTTCACTGCAGCAGGCCCTCACATTACTTATGAAGGTAGAATGATTGCAGCAAAATACAAAGAAAATCTACTCCAGTCTGAATGAGAAGTGCAAGTTGAGGGAACTATTCAACAAGACTAAGACCTCAAAAATAAAGCTAAAGGCATGACAGGTATGGCTTAAAAATAACTACATCAATGTCCTGAACTGGCAGTCAGACCACACATGCCAACTGCATTTCATTGACTGTCCCCATGTAACCTAACAGGGTTCAAGCAGTTGCCAATGTGCAGAGCTATCAAAACTAAAAGCTGCAGTTGTTGCTAAAGGTGTTAGAACCGATAATTCAATTGAAGAGGGTAAGTAAAGATTATGTATGTTGTGTAATTGATAATTTGTACAGACTTGTTTTCACTTTGACATTAAAGCCTCTTTGTTAATTAGTGTCAAAACCATCTTAATTGCAGCCAATGTAAATTCAATTTTGTAAAACAATACAACATGGAAAAGTTAAGAGATAGGAAAGAATCCTGGTACAAATCAACTGTTCTTCAACTGAGCATGTCCATAGTTGCTCCCTGTTTCACCACAGACTGCCAGAGTACTTGAGGTGTTTTGAGTCCACATTTCCTCAATTTCAGAAAGTGTTCTTGATCTTGCTGGCTACCTGCGCTAGGATCTCTCCCGTCTTCTTCTGCCAGTTCAGCACATGTTTTGACTCAGCGCACCACAGTTCTCCATGTCGAGGCTCGGCATTCTCACAGCGCTTTCGCACCTCTTCCTGTTGTTCCTAATGGATTGAGAACACTGAGGTTAGGCACCTGCTATGCATGCATTGGATACTCATACTGTTTGTTGGGATGACTGTTGACAATAATGTATAGAGCAAAATAGAATGAAGTGACTAGCACATCTTCACTCTCACATACAGAATGCCTGAGACCACTGTAATGTTTATGATTCAATTTACTACAGCTGTTACCAATAACAGTATTTTAAATCAATGTGAAAACCATTTTAACTATATGGGTTGATTTACTTGCTTTAAATCTGCAACTTGACCACTAGATGCCACTAAGTCCTACACACTGGTCCTTTAAAAGTGACAGCAAAATTTGTGAACTTTTCTTTACAGGATCACCTTGTTCCATTAATTTAGCTGCAATGTACAGAACCAGTCAAAAGATTGGACAAGCTGGCTCGCTTGGTAGTGTGGTGGTTAGAACACAGGCCACATGGAGCATTGCTCTTGAGCGGAAGACCCCGGATCAAATCGCAGCGGGAGCGTCGTCCTTTCCCACATGTCTTCCCCCCTTTCTCACTCTCCCATTTCCTGTCTACCTACTGTACAATATAAGAATCTGTGCCAAAAAAAAATTTAAAAAAGTTTGGACAAGCTTTCCCACTGACATGATAGAGAAACTATGTCCAAACTTTTAACTGGTTCTGTAAATGTGACCACTGACACACATAGAGGCACTAGGTGTGTACCCAGTTGGAACAGAAAATAAAATGCATACCTCTGTGCCATGCTGCAGCTCAAACTTGTAGAAGAGAGCCCATGCATCTCCCAGGTCTGGTTCAATTTTTACTGTTCGGAGGAACCACTCTCTGGCTTTGGTGATCTTGCGTTCACTCCAGAACAACCTAAAATGCATGCATAGGATTGTAGAGGCAAACAATTAAGTCATAAATATACTGTAAAATCAAACCGCACAGAATGACAAAATATACTGCAATAAAAAACTAAGCGCAAAGCACAGAGAAGGAGGGATAAAAATGATGAGTCATACTTGGCTACAGCGAGTAAGACATGGGGATCATGTTCACACTTCTTCAAAGCATCCACACTCTTAGTCTTCCTCTGCGGCCTGGCCTCCAAAAACACTGCCTCCGCCCACAAGATACCTTGTAGGGTGAAAAAAATGGAGATGGCTGAGAGATTACAGACATGTACAGCAAGTAATTGTTTGTATAAGAGTCAAACCTGCAACTTTTGTAAAATGAATACTGTCTTGTTCTGGAGATTTTGCCTTTAGGAAATACATTTAAATATATTTAAGTGTACTGTAAGTTACTGCGGTAATTGAAAGATAATATATGTGAATATCCTTGAATTCTGCTCAACAATAGAGACTGACAATCCTTCAAAAGCTGAGAACCCACCCACCCCCCACCTACAGTGGAAACATATTCTCACCTGAATTAGGGCACTCCTGCAGGGCTTTGGCCATCAGTGTGTTGGCAATATTTTTCAGGCCAGCCCGGAACTCCAGTCTTACTGACTCCAACCTGGTAAATGTGAAACAAAAATCATTTTCAGCTAATCTTTTACTAGTCCCACGATGGGGGAATATACAACATTGCACAGGTCACGGACAGCAATACCCTTAAAAGGCTCCATATTTCATGTGCCCTGATGACACTTTTTGAAATTCAAGCTCTTTCTCAGGCAGTGTTCTGATTTTGCATTCAAGCATCTTAGCACATTTCCTTTACTTTATATTTTCTCACCATAGCTCAGGACTTTGAGGGTTCTTGAGTCGTGCCTTCTCCAGGATTGCTCTGGCTCTGGTCAGCTGTCCCACTCTTTCTTCAAGACGAGACAGCAGCAACCACAGGGCCACTGAGTGAGGACACTTTTTCAACTGCAGCAACAAACAGGATACGACAATTACACAAGTAAATCATTTTCATCAAAAAACAAAAAGAAAACTGTTATCTTGGTTCTAAGCAAACCCTTATCTGAAACACTCCGCTTCATCTCACCCCTTGGTTGTAGGCCTCTCTCGCCTTATCCATGTTTTCACACTGCTCCTCAATTTGGCCTCTCATCATCCAAAGTTTAGGAAAGTCCTCATAGTGTTTCAAAGCCTCGGTGCACAACTCCTGGGCAGCCTCTATGTTCCCCAACACCCATTCCAACTTGACTGACTTCATAAACACCTGTACAGATGTACACACACACACACACACAGACACACACACACACACAACATTAATGTTACTGAAAAATAATATGAAGTACTTGTTGCAGCCCATTTTGAAGTGGGAATCTCTTGGCACCTCATGATTTGATTATTGGTGCATCGCAATGTATCACATTCTCATTTTTCTTTATTACTGCATGGCTAATTTTTCATCAATTGATACAATAAGTCAAATAAATATGTAATGGTTAGCTGTGCTCATTAGCTGTGCCGCTCCACTAATGTTTATTGAGTGACAGCATTTAAAGTTTCCAGTAAACTTCACGTTCATTAAATAAAAGGTAATTATTTCATTCAATTACAAAATGCTTGCATACGCTCCATTTGTATGATGAACTATCAATGTATTCTCAAGTATGCACCCTGTAACACTGCTTGGCTGTGTTATTAACAGAGCCAAATGTGTAAATGCTTCATTAGCACCATATGGATAGCTTATCTAACAAGACAATCAGTACAGCCAAAACTGAAACTGGTTCCCCTGGTATTATCAACCAGCAAATATAGTACAGATTACTTACAGGAGTGTAGCCAGATCACCTGATAGAGTGATAGTTTTAAGAGCAATGCTGACAGCAGCTGTCAGACAGAGCAGTGCTAACTATGTGGAGCTTTAGAAAGCTGGCATGCCTGAACCTGAGAAAAACAGCATGTTTGTAGAAGACAACTCAAGTACATGTACAGTGCACAAATGCATTTGTAAACACTGGTTTTAAAGTGGAGATTAATAAAACCTAATAATGTTGCTACCCTTAAGCAAGAATAAGCATACAAAAATGACATAATTCCAAAACAAACTGTCCACACTAGCAGAGGGCAGGAGTGAATAAAAGGACAAGACGGTTTTAAATTACACAAGCAGTCTTCCCTTTCACAAACTCATAAATCAATACAGCCAAAGAACGTAAAGTTTAAAAAAGTATTTTTGGTAGTAATTTTGAGTCTGGTGCGTCGTCCAGCCACTGTTAATTATATGAATGCCCTGAGATAGGGTAAAAAAAAGTTTAGAAAGAGTTTGAAACAGGAAAATGTCTCGTCCTTTCTCTCTTTTTCACACACTTACCCTGGCAGTGGGGGCACTGCTGCGGGCCTTGGCCAGGAGTCGGCGGGCTCTTTCATACTCGTTATTCTCAGACTCCAGCTTGACAGCAGCTAGCCAGATCTCCTCACTGTTAGGGTTAGCCTAAAGACAAACAAAAATAGGGTAAAAAAGTTCAAAAGCGGCTTAGGTGGATACTCTTAAAACTTGAGACTGTTCTGTACATAAACTTTGCTCTGCACTGCATGAATGTGTCACCTGAAAAGCTAAGGCAAGGATACTTCTGGCTGCAGGCACATCCTCAGCCAACCACTTGGACTTGGCCCCCATCAACCACAGGACTTCTGCCTTGGGACAATGAGCCACAGCTCTCTGGAGTAAGGCCTCCAAAGACTCCCTGGCAGACACATTGAGATATGAAGGAGTAATGAAGGGGAAGAATGCAGTAGCAATTGATGAATCAAGTGAGTGGAAAGTAAAGGAGAGAAAATCAGAATACTAAAGACTAAAGACAGACTCCTAATAATTACATAACACATTAATAAATCAAATATGATCTAAAGTTTGCATTCTGCATTTCAAAATAAATCTGGTCACCTGGTGCCGTGGTTTTTTTCAAAGTAGGCCGCTCTAAGCCAGACACTTTTTTTACTAGGAAACACCTGCAGAGCATGAGCATAGATAGCCCTGGCACACTCCAGCGCCCCATGGGATACACACTGAAAAATAACACACAAACATTTTGAGTTAAGTTGTACTCTGACAGTAATATATGAATATATATGAATGACTCCCTTTAGGTATCAGGGTATGTATGGCCTGTACTATACTGACACACAGATACTCACACTGTCTGCATCCTCCATCCAGGTGTGTTTGCGGTCCTCCTCCTCAATGCCAATCCCTATGACTGCCCTTATCACAGCCTGGCAGGTGGCCACACTACCTGCTTTATCACACTCTTCTGCATCCTGCAGGACAAGAAGAGACATTTATGAGAAAAGAGACTATGTATGTACACACAAGAAGAATATGAGAGTGAAGGCATGAACTCGTGACCTTAATCGTAGGTCAGCAGTTTAAAGGAATGATGGAGTAATTTATGTGGAAATTAATATACATATATATAAATTGTATTATATATTATACATTTATATTATATTATATATTATTTATATTTATATATTGTATTTTTTTTCTATCTCACAGACTGCATTCTCTGTGGGAAGTTAAAGAAACTAGCTCAGGGACACATTACACACAAAAGAGCTCCTTTAGGCATAGCCAAATCCTGTCATTTTAAAGTTCATCTGCTGCTGGTGCTATGATGAAGCATAAAGGATTGCAGTGAAGGCCAATGATTGCAAAACAAGTCAAGAGCATAAAATGCCAGTCACAGTACTGGCTTGTATTCTATTGCACCCAGATGTAATAATACAAGACCGCTTTGCCAAAGTATTTTGGAATGATACCAAAAATGAAAAACACAACACAAAGCTGAAAAAATCTGCTGTGAAACAATCTTTTTTTTTTACCTTAAAACTGAGAAATATATCTAGATATACAAACAATGAGTTTCAGTTTCAGATAAAAATTAATAGCTGTTTATATTATTAATTTATAATCATCAGCTGATTGTAATTGAAACTTCAGGCTTGTTTTACTCCGGCTTGTTTTTACATGTCATCAATGTGTGCATGAAAGAACTTGAGTGGAAAATTAGAAAAAAGTTAAAACATTACAAAAAAATGTTTTTATGCTTGACTGAGGTGGAGAGAGGCAAAACATTGTAGCAGATGAAAGCACCAGACCTGTGTTGACTGATAAGGAGACTAATGTTACTCAAATTACAACATGAAAAAAAACAAACATATTCCCATCATGTTTTCAACATCGCTTTCATTTCTTTGAGGCTTGAGTGGCTATTTAATCAAGTCATCTTGTTGCACTTTATTCTTTTGCAATGGTTTAATGACACTGGACTTGAAAATCAGCATAATGATGTGTCAATCTCCTAACAATTGAGATGGATATAAATTTGCATTTTCCTTAACCATTTTTCTGGAATTTTTTAAAAAATTGCAGTAAAATATAGATGGGAACTTGCCTAGTGACAATTTGGAATAAGACCTGCATCTTTAAAAACCTTGTCTGGCTCACTCGGTGGTGCAGTGGGTTAGAGCATAAGCCATGTAGAACAATGCTCGCGGCGGACCCCGGTTCGAATCCCGGCCGTGGCGTCCTTTACCACGTCTACCCCATCTCTCTCTCCCATTTCCTGTCTACCAACTTCACAATAAAGGCGTCTGTGCCAAAAAAAAAAAACTCATCTAATATTCACAACAACACCTTTATTAATCTGTCCACATTACTTTATATTTTTTCTATGAGGAGCCAAAATGATGAATGCTAATGAAACATTACTTTTAGCCTTTGGTGTCTCTGTGCTAACTTGAAGATTTGCACAATATATCATTTCTTATAGCCTCAGGGAATGCAATTATTTAGTCAGTGGAGACAGAAGTCAAACCCTGCTCTCTCTTTCTCTGTGATGTCAGAGAAACCACAAAGGAAAGACACAGGAACACACCTGGATCCACTGCTCTCTGTTGATCTCCACACCGTTTGCACGCAGTGAAGTGATGGCTCTGTCAATGATCTTTTCGACCATCTGAGTATTGCCATTGGCCTCTTCCAACTTGGCAGCCGTAATCCAGATGTGGCGATCAGTGGGGATGTTCTCGCGAGCTTTGTTCAAGACACGACGGGCGTTCTCGTACGTTTCTAACCTCGCCAGTGCCAACCACAGCTAGAGAGGACAGGCAGATATAGTAAACATTCAGATGGAACAAACGTCTTCTGCTAATATGTTGTATGAGTATGAATGGCATCTTGTTAATCCATAATTCAATGTTTCATGTTGGGAATAAAAACATGAAACAGCAGCATGTGTACCTCCACACTAGTTGGGCAACACTCCACAGCTCTGCTGAGCATGATCCTGGCATCTTCTGGCTCCTCCAGCTCTACGGCTGTCTTCCACAGTCGAACTGACTTGGACACATTTTCCAGAGCTACAGAGGAAACAATTGCACAAGTATTCAGTAATTTCATTGTTCAAGCAATTTGCAGTGGGTGGGCAGGTCAATGTGTTGCTCCAGGCAGTAAACTTGCTTTGAGAGGATTTTGTTGGATCTTGTTATAGAAACTCTATAAACCAATTGGCCACTCTGGCACAATAATAGTTATGTTTTTACAACAGAGAATACACAGATCTGACATTATTTACATTGGCAAAACATCACGTAGCAGTAACACTGAAGGAAATGGAAGCACTACAGATTAGAGAACACAGGTAATAAAAACAAAACACTCAACAGCACATTATGCACTTGAACTAAATTTCAATAATGTTTGGGTCGGAAATGTCGTGTGTAATGGAGAAAGTAGAACAGAGGTAACTGAACATGTAGAGGCAGAAAAAGCTCTTACATAGAGGAAGCTCCACATCCATCTCTGTCAGTCGGGTATGCTGCTGGGAAATATTGGTATTGGTGTGTGTGTGTGTATGTGTGTGTGTGTGTGTGTGCATATGTGAATTCTAGGCCACTGACACCATGGTTCAAATAGGGTGCTGGCCTTAATGAGAAGCCAGGGCCACAGCTGCCAAATGTAATCGTTAGAAAATCTTATGCAATCTTATGTGTGCAGGGACTGGGTATGTCTGTGTGCGTGTTTTTATGAAGCAACGGACAAATTGAGACTGGTTTAGAACGGTTGCCCTGTAGAAATGAGTGTCTTCCTTTTTGGCAGAGGAAACAGTTACATTCATGTATGCGCGTGCCATGACAACACAATGACAACTTACTATTTTCAAAACTTTAACCTAACTCTCACAGTCTTATGATGGATATAGACAAACAGGGAACAGCTTAATTTATTGTTACATTTAATGTTATCGCCTTACCCTTCCTGAGGACTCGTTTCTTGGCCCTCACGTCTGTCTCCAGCTCTGCAGCTCTGATGTAGATGCGGACAGATTGTGGTAGGTGGCGGACAGCCTGAGCTACCACAGCTTTAGCTGTATCACCAGGCTGGAGCCTGGCTGCCTCTAGCCACACATCCTCACTCTGATGGGCAGAGAGAAACACTTATGGTCCTTTTCCACCAGCTCATCTTGGCCCTACTCTACTCGACTCTATTCGGTTTGTGTAGTGTTTCCACCAGCACGGTTAGTCGTACCAGGTACTACACCAGGTACTATTTTTAGTACCTCCTCTGCTCTGGTTCAAAGCAAGCCAAGCTGGTGCTAAATGGTGACGTTGAATGATTGCCGATCAGTGATTGGTCAGAGCCATTGTCACTGAGGAGTGAGCGAGCCACCCCGACAAGAATCAAATGCCCCATTTTTAAAAAACAAAAACTGCAAGGAGGAATATATCTGCTACCTGCACGTAATTTTTCACCGTGGTCTGTGGACAAGGTTCAGACCTTTGTGTCATGAGGCTAACGAGCTACGAGGAATAAAGCACCGCTGTGTTATGACGACCCTGCCCACTGTGAGTAGGTACCAGGGCCGGTCGAGTAGAGCCGAGTTGAGTAGAGCTGGAGTGTGTAGTGGAAAAGCGCCATTATACCAATGAGGGCAAGGACCACTTTGATCATTTGGAAAATGGCCAAGCAGAATCATGTCATTTGATTAAACAATTGGTAATGCTGTCTGAAATTTAGCACTGTTGATATAAATGGAGTCCAATAGATATATCAGTCCACTGATATTATTGACTGATATTGGCCAACTCTGATACTTTTTCGAAATACAAACCAATAACACACCTATTGATATTTGCACATGTTTAAGTCTTCAGCAGATTTAATTTGCTTGTTGCACATCTTTTACCTTGGGACACATCTCAGTTCCTTTCATGATGAGGTTCCGGGCCACCTGAAGTTTGCCAGTCACCTCCTCAAGCCTGGCAGAGGCAATCCAGGCAGGTGGGTGATGGGGATTGGTCTCCCTCACTGATTTCAGTAGCAGGCGAGCCTTTTTGATGTCACTGGTTATGCAGAGTCAAAGAAAAAACATTAGGTGTGTATTTATTTTACACACACACACACACACACACACACACACACAAAACAACCCAACCCAACATGTATGTCTGGTATCACCACTGTGCCTCTACCTGATGTCTCCTCCATGTGTGGGGATCATGGAATTGAGGTCTGTTAGGTAACCCTTGGGATCCACCACTGTCTGTCCACTCACTGAGTCAGATACCTAGAGAGAGGAAAAAGCCAGACAGAGATGAAAAAGAATATATGAGTTCTTTATATCAAGCATACACACAGCAGATTCCAAAAAAAGCCTACGTGATGCTTCATCTCACAGTTATTACTGCTGTTGTCAATCTATTTTTATTACTGTTGTTTCTCTACTTGCATGAATTATACAGGGGAAAAGTGAAAGTGGCTGCGTACGATGCATTATTTACCTGACTGAGCCTCATATCCATGAGTGTGTTCCTGGCCTGACCAATTTTCCTCATGTCCAGCTCTCCTGTCCCCGGTGTCATCAAGCCAGGGGTCATGCTTCCTGGGTAAGGGGTGTTCAGACCTCCCAGCTAGTAAAGAGAGAAAGTAATGATAATGGAGTGGAACATCAGTCTCTATCAGAGTCTTGTTACTGCATGGTAAATTAATTTAATCAATTTTATCCAAGAGCTGTAAATGATATCTGCAAAAATTCATACTATAGAGTGTTGTGTGTATCATAGTGATATGGCGAACCACAAAAAGCACCAACCTTTTAATCAACCAGCCATACTTTCTATTTGTTTTCTATTCAAATACTGAATAATGTGACAGCCTACATGCACAATGAATAAAACATAAAACTGTGTTAATACTATATGTTAGGTGACATGAAAGGCCCATCAGCTGACATATATACATTTTCAGTTATTAGGTTGGTTTATATATATATTTATATTCATTCTTAATCATAGCTTTTATTATAACAATGCCATGTTTCCATGCTGTGCAGCCTCATTATGCAGGGAGGTCCACTCTAACTATATTGTTGCAAGAAATTGACAGTGTGAATTTTACTTAAGTGATTTCTTGATCACAATGAGATTGCCTGACTCCTGCTGGTGCAGGTTGAAATTACACATTGTGTTTAAGTGAAGTCTTTTGTGTGGATTTCTACAGTGTGCTTTTGCGTGTATACTAACCCCCTGCAGAGGGTCAACAGTGGTGTGGTTCTCTCCAGTCTGCAGATGCTTGGAGAAGAAACTGTCGGGGACAGGGGTGAGTTTCTCATAGCGAGGGTTCCTCTGACGTTTATTCCTGGCATCTCCCACCTCCGGGATGCTCAGCCATTCCTCCTCTGATACCTCTGCCAACTTTCTCTGTGTAGAGATGGGAAAGAGGATGAAGAAGGGTGAAAGGGAGATGTAGACTTTCAAGTATCAGCACTGTTGTTACAACTTCTCTGATCATAGTAGTGCAAAGAAGTCCAGGTGTGCAAAAATACTGATATATAAAACTTGAAAAATAATGTAATCAGTGTGCTACTTTTCTTTCCCATTTCTGATTCAGACTTCTTTGTAACAGACTTACAGGAACATGCTACTGTTATCTTGTCAAAAACCTTTAAATCCAGTTACAGATAATTTTCAGTTTTACTACAACCACAGTACTTCATTATCTTCTATAAGTAGAAGAAAAAAGTGTATCTGCTTGAGCAAAACCAAGGGTGATTTCCTATTCTAGATTAAATTGGGATGATATACTTTTTAATCCAATAGCGACAGTATACTACATGCCCTTATAATGTTCAGAGAGACAAAACAACATCGGAAGCTTTTAGGTGTATGACTGTATGCGCAATTTTGTACCTTTAGATCTGAGAACTGCTGCTGGATTTTGGGTCGCTCCATACGATATTTCTCAATTTCTTCCTTTTCTCTCAGCTCCCTAAAAATATACAGGAACATGTCAAAAACAAGTGCACTACCTCAAAACTCACATTGCAAAGTAGTTTGTGTTTTTTAAAGCAACCTTCTTTCCTTGCGTCTTTCATCCATCCTCTTGTCAAGTGCTGCATATATAGCATCTGCTTCTTCGTCATCTTTCTCATATGGCCCACTGGAGAACAAGCTACCGGCATATCCATTAAACTACAACAAACATAACAATGTGATTGAAATTAGATATAAGCAATTATGCTGTCAGTTTTTCATCTATAAACATTTTTTTTTATAAATCCTAGTTAGAAATGGTTAAAAAAAGCACCTCATCATAGTTTGTGTCATTCAGATCTTCATCATCATCATCCTGGTTCTTTTTCATTTGGTCCCCAACCGTCCTCTTCCCAGGGGGTGCATGTCGGTCATCCACTGGATCATTGGCATCACGAGCAGGACCGATATCAGATCGGGTGGTGAAACCAGTGGCGCTGAACAGAAACAATTTTTAAAAAATTACACTGATAAAGCATAGGAAGGCTTGTGATAGACATACATGGGAATGTTAAATAAATAGCATGAATAAATAACAAACTGATGATGCAGCTAGCTGACTAACAGTGTGCAATAAATAACTAAACTATGCAACAGTGGAGGTTGAAAGCAATGTACAATGTTAACTCCAGTTTGATTAAATATATAAGAGGCCAGTGCAAGGGTCAAAGGATGGATGTATAATGTAAAGTCCAGTTTGATAACAGTTCAGCTATTCAACAGACAACAATTTGTGTAAAGAAGGTGTTCCTATGTCTGCTGGTGAAGGCTTTTAGGGATGTCGGTTCAGGGAGGGATGAGTTGGACATAAATTTGCTCTAGATGGATCAACAAGATAGCAGTGATTTTACGTTTCCAGCAGTGATGATTAAATTCCAGCAACCATCATGAGCTCAGTTTTGTAGTGGGGTTAGAACAGTCCTCAATCTCCCTATTAAGAAGACAGTGTGATGGGGTTATGAGGATATTAATCCGTTCAGTATTTATATAGCAAAACTTATTGGACTCACACCTTCACTATGTATCCTATTTACAGTTAACAGAAATGTCATCACAAATGTCTTGTATATTAATGTCCTAAATGTGTTTTTCGCCTGCTTGTTTGTACATTAGTACAATGTTTAGTGTCTATTGAATTGCTCGGCTAGCTGTCTACCTTTTAATGTGTAAGCTACTAAAAAACGTAGTCAATTTTTTTTATATGTGTGAAAATTATGCCAATTTCATTGCTTTGTCACCAGTGTTTTGATGACGACACTAAATGAATCGCTGCTGTCTGGTTATGTATATAATATTAATATATAAAATCATCAACTGGAAACACGGCATTTTCTTTACTATTTAATATGACGTTACCCAGAATAGTCACTGGCCCCAGAAGTCAATCATCGGTCGGGCTCTAGTGAAAATATTTGACCATTAAAATGTAACTGTACTTTGGATTTGAAGGTAATAACCAAACTGACTCTTTGACTTGACGCTTGTACACACATGCAACGCTAATGTATTTCTAGTGTCCGGTTAGTGTTACGGGAAGAATAATTAATATAACAATTATATAGTTAAATACGCAGTCAAATGAGTCGCCGGCACAGACAAACTTTTAACTTTACTTCACGCGGCAGTCATACGGTCATCGCTCGGTAGCCTGCTAGCTAGTTAGCTTACCCTCTGCCCAGACCTGGGACGTATCCCAGCGGGGCGGGCATCCCCAGGAAGGGCTTCTTCTTTTTCCCCATGAGCGGAGAGGCAAGGGGCATGATCGGGGGCCCGCCGCCAGCCCCCGCCGCCCCGGTGCCTGCCGCTGCTGCTTTGGAGACAATTTTGGGCGCCTGTTTTGCCACAGTGCTAGCCATCGTTGCTCTCACGACAAGGAGCCTCAATGCCGGATAAACAACAGTCTCACTTCCGCTCACTGCAAACAGCGACCCTCGAAATGTCCACTGGTTTTTGTGACAGCGCCACCGAGAGGACAGGGTGGTCACTACTTATTTTCATTTCCCTTAAAGTATAAATGCATATTATGTTAATGAAAGATGAAAAAATGATGTTACCCTGGAGCAAA
>JANJYQ010194840.1:1601-21695 GCA_024605255.1 Rastrelliger kanagurta | reverse complement strand
TATGAGGGAAACAGAGGGAGACAATCCACCACCAGCTCACTGTGACAGTTTGTTGAGTAACAGAGTCCGCAATGTCTTTCATGGTGTGTTATTTTGGCACTGTTGCTCAGTTCTCACTAGAGACACCAGCTGATGTTGCCACTTAGACAGGAGACCACTGAGAATCCTTGCTAAGTTGTAAAATTTGAACAGGTTTGTAAGTCTGAAAACAAAAGTGATATTGAAGTGAAGGAGAAATGAAGCCCTGGAGAATGAAGATGCTTTGGTATACTCAAGTATGCTGCACATAGTTGGAATTCTTAATGCATGGCCATGTACAGAGGGGAATATTAGCAATAGGCCAAGAATGAAAATAAACAGTACAATACAATATTGTACTCTGTTTGGTCATGTCTCTGAGCAGTATCTTCTTTCATTTTGACAGTTTTTTGTAAATTTATAAATATTTTGTATTGTGTAATAACATTATTTGGTTGAAAGCACTGTTTCAAATAAAAGGCCAGTGGTTTTGACAATAACACTAAGGCTCAAAACTCAAAACTGTTCAAGCAATAAACAAAACTATATAATTAGGTCTAAATAGAAAATGTTGTGATTAAAAAAAATCTTCTTAAAATCAAAACATCAAAATCTAAGGTTGGGATATGATTAGATTAAGCACAAAAATAACTTTGTTAGGGTTAGGAAAAAGTCACGGAGGCTAAATCAAAATTGTCAAAAGAAACCAATCTAATGAACAGCATTCTCCTGTGTAAATAAAACATTTTTTGTTTTGTTTTGTTGTGATAATCCATTATTTAATCTTTCAGTCAGTTTACTGCTCCATATATTTCCTGTCCTTTGCATTGGGCCATAGAGATTTATCCACACCACACCTACTGCGATACTGTCCCTTATCATCACAGCTTTGTGGGACAAATCCAATGATGTCATGGCAGTAGCAGCCTAGTATTGCTACAGGAATTATAAACTCCAGGAACTGGATTTTGTGTCCCATCACAGATGTGGATTAACATTTGCTTTTTTAATCTCCAGTTTTGCTGAATCATATAATAATGATCTTAGCTATAGGGTTGTGATGAACATGGCCTCCATGAACGTGTGATACAGAGAGAGCAAAAAATCCTGAGGTAAAGTGATATACGCGCCATTTTACATTGTAGGCTTTTCCCCCTCATGGACATTAGTTAAACATTATATCAAATATAAAATTACCTTTTTCGCAGCCTCTCCGGAGTTATCCATGTTTTGTAGTTTATATCACTCAGAGGCTAACAACAGTGGCGCTCAGGGCACTTCTGAATGACACACACAACATGCTATTTTAAAACACTTAGATGGTTCAAAAACACATGGCACACGTGTATCACTTAATGATGAAAAATGGTCTTTCAACTACAGGGTTATAACTTACATATAATGTTTAAAGTTTATGATATTTAACCTAGGTATAGTTGAACAGCAATAGTTTAATGTTGATCACTATGTAATGCATCTTCCTTGTCCTTGTCCTTTGGCCCAATTTTTGTGTTTGGTAACATGCACAATCAAGACCAAGATAAGCAGCCCATGATCAAGATGGTGAGAAGAGTTACTGAGTGTGACCAGATGACAGCTGCTCAGTTGTGCAAAGATTTCATTCTAAATAAGGCTAAGCACATCTTCTATGATCCTACTCACCCTTTACATAACAGTTTCCAACTATGCTATGAGAGAGAAAGAATGATAAGAACAACCAAATTAAGAATTTCATCCCTTTTAAATGAGAAGGAAAGTACAAAACATAGGATATAACATAATTTTTCATGCTGATGGAGATTTTTTTTTTCTCAGGGATCACATAGTCCATTACATATAAAGGCATTTATCTGTCTCTACTTTTGTACATGTGTCACTGTATGCTAGAGTGAAGGTGCATACTATATAATTGTATTTATGTCTGTTTTTATGACTGCCTTATGTTCTTCTGCCCCTTCATTCCTGAATTTCCTTGTCTGTGATAATAATAATCATAAAGTTTATATTGACTTTGTAATCTCAGTGTTGTCTAAAAGCAACACTGCTCTAAATTTAATTAATTCAATTAATAATGAATTTAATTAATCAAAGAAATGTTAGTTAGTTTATTGTTGTCATATGCAATAAAAGTATATTGTACAGTTTATGCAATGAAATGCATTTTGCCAACACTCAACTCAACCCTCACAATGTATTAAAATAAGAAAAATGTACTAAATAAATAAGAATAGATCACATGTGTCATGGCACTAAGTGCTGTTGTTGAGCAGTCTGATGGCCTGTGGATAGAAACTGTCCTTGAGGCGGCTGGTGCGTGCCCTGATGCTCCGCAGACGTTTAACTTTAAGATGAGCTGAGCCTTGGTCTTGCTCCGGGTGTTGTAGATGTCTGCGACCTGTGGCAGTGGTGATCCAATGATTTTTGAAGCAGACTTAATTGTCCTTTTGATAAGCTTATGGTACTGAGATGTGATGTGTCCAAACCAAACCAGGATGCTTCTTGTGAGAATGCTTTGAATAGCTGATGTGTAGAAGTTGGTGAGGGAGTTTGTGGACAGGCCATATTTCTTGAGACACCTCAGGAAGAACAGTCTCAAGAAAGTTGTGCTTTCTTGATCAGCATGCTGACGTTCAGCGACCAGCAGAGGGAGACTGTGATGAATATGCCCAAGAATTTAAAGTTCACAAATTCAACAGCAACACTATCAATATAAACAGGAGAATGGATGGAACTGGATCTCCTGAAGTCAATGATTAGTTCTTTTGTTTTTGCCATATTAAGGTCAAGGCTATTGTTATTGCACCAGACAGACAGATTTGCTACTTCATCCCTGTATGCAGCCTCGTCGTTGTTAGTGATAAGTCCAATAACTGTTGCATCATCTGCAAATTTTACGATTATGTTAGATTGGAGTTTAGCAACACAGTCGTAATGTGTGTAACAAGACAATATTGTTATAAAATTACATGTATGATTTTAATCTTAAAAATTTACATAATGTAACCATTCAGGAGTGGAGGAATTTCTTCTCTTCTCATCACTTAAAACTTCACATTTTTACACAAGATACCAAAATAAAAAAGTTCTATCTGAGGGATGAGGCTCTACTTCAGAGATGGACAAATGTCTAAGAGATTAAAGAAACATAATAAGACTGGGATGCAAGAGAAAAAAAAAACCTTCAGGCCATTTGTTAAAATATTAAGGAGGCTGTGAGTGAATCAGGGGAGGAAGAGAGGAGAGGCAGAAAGAAAGACCATCCTGAATTCAATAAAATGACATTTATGAAAATAAGCAGAGACAGTCAAGAGCAGCTTGATAAGACATCATGTAAGTCAATGAATTTTCTTAGTAAAACATTAATTTTGGCAGAAAAACAGCATTACAGCTCACACAGTGAAGTTGTAATGTGCTTCTGTAAATATAATCACATGCAACATATTTTATTTGATGGCTAATATAGGCTCTTGATGCGCTTAGACATCTGCCCTGCTGCATAATGTAAATCTTGTGGTAATTACACCTGAATACTCACATGGATCAGACAGTGAAACAGCAAAGAGAAGAAAAGAGAAATTCGGCAGGGAGTCTGGCTCTATAATGACATGTGTACATTTGTTTTCGTGTTGTGTTGTTCTATGTTAATGAAAGTATTATTATTATCATTATTATTATTACATCTGACACTTGCAATGCATACACACAATAATTGTTTCACTCTGCAAGAAAGGTGCCAGTTGAAGAAAGAAGAGATACCACATCAGAACAAATGGCTGAAAAATAAAATTGACAATGGAAATGTGATACAACCAGCAGCTCTGTTTTCGAGGCATTTTGAAATATTCACAGGATTGTGGGAGAATGAGGGAGGAGCAGAGGAGAAGAAAAAGGGAGGTCATCTGCAAATGCAGTAGAAGCAATTGAGAGAGCTGTGCCATATCTCTGGAGTGAACACAGACAGTTCAGGGCACGTTTATATTTCTACTTGGAGAATCATTTATAATACTGAAATGAGTTCACTGACATTTATAAACACACAGTCAATATGCTGCAAATAAAGATCATTAATGTCTGTCTTGTAACAGACCCATGAAAATAGACAATTATGAAACCACGGTCAGTCATTATTTATTAGGTATATACAATGTATAAAAAAGTTATTGCAACTGTATGTTTAGAATTATTATTAGTAGTATAAAAAGAATAAAGTTATTAACATTGGTTGATATAGTAATATGCATATGTGTACTGATTATTAAGACAATGAGCATTAACAGTTAACAAATGTTTATTTTTGCAGTATTGACGATTATTTATACATTATACAGTATGATGTACTAATGTCAGTAAATTTTTGATTAAGATGTTAATTACCATGTATGGCATGAGGTGCACAGCAAAGCAATTGCATTGATAGAAAACTGATTTTTTCAAATGGTTAATCAAGGATAATGATTGCCCAATTACTTGTCCATCCTCCAACTTAAGATTACTTTGATGATTATGGACTGTCCAAATGTATTTTTATTGTATAGTTTAATCAAATTTTTCCAAGTTATTCAGCTTTATCAGATGTTGTTTAAAGGAGTTATAAAATTCATGTTATATGAGGAATATGGTAAATGTATATAATTTATATAAGCAATGGTATATAAGCAATGGATGAATTTTAATGTAATACCATATAAGAAAAACCCCTTTGACAATAAGCTTGTGATTGTTTTAGTTTGAGGAAGTGGACGACATCTCATTTGAAAGTAGACTTGATGTGGATTTATCTGTTTAATTGTGTACCGTACATTTAGATTGGTTTTAGCTGGATTGTGACGGTCAGAGTCCCAGCGGTGAAAGATTCAGATGGAAATATGGTAGCGGTGTGGCCACCTGCTTCAGATCCTATCCTAGAGAAGTGACTCAAAGGATTTGCAGAAAATTGTTAGATAAGGAGTGATCATCATGCACCAATTTATCCTAACCAGATAGACCATTATTGAAAAATAAAAGAGAGACACTAGGGACATTTTTTGTTACAATGACCTTCCTTTGTTTGTATGTTTTTTTTGTGTTTTCTATTTTTTTTTTTTTTTCATTTTTATGCAATTTTCATAAATGCCAATTGTTTTGTCGACCACTTGCTGTTTTCATTTTTGCACATCAAAGCCCAGGTAAACAAAGTTGTGTTAAGTTGAACATAAGTGCTACAATAGGGGACCTAATTTCTATTCAGTGTACAGGAGTTATATATTTACAAGGTAACAACAATTTAGGCTTTGTGTTGGTACTTATTGTTAAATTGTATTATCATGTTTAATTTGTATGATCCCTAATGATCCTCCTACAGAAATTATCTTTATAGACTATTAAATAATTTATAAATTAATACTTTCGTTAACCTGAAGACCATTAGTTAATGATTATTGGATACATTAGTTAATTAACTATGATATAATGATTACTATTAATTATTATATAATGATGCTATGATTACTGCATTGACTAATGCTACTTAATGTAATCTTATTGTGAAATGTTACCATTAAAATTATATAGGGCAATATAAATCTTCAAACTTTAAAGAGAAGAGAGACCAAGTGGACATTAACACAACCTTCTTCTTCTACATATTAGAGTGTATAAAAACAGACAAAGGCCAGGAAAAAGGAAAAGGAAATTGATGTGAGCTCCTCTGGGTGATAAAAGATATAAAGAAAAATTAAACCCAAAGGCTGAACATTATAGATATGAGGCAAATCCTCATATATGCTGTCTATATGGTATACAGAATGATGTTTTGTATCAGTAAATATTTCCCTATTTCATCCTATGACCTATGCAATTGTAATATGTATGTGTCAACCACATACATTAACATGAAACATACCTTTCTTAATGCTAACACCAGAACAATATGAAATTGTACTTATAGTTAAAGGAGTCAGGATCTAAATTCAAATTATATGATGAATTATATGAAGATTATGTATACAAGTCATGTCACACAACTGATACTATTATAATAATATTACTTTAAAAATTGATTTACACAAATGTAGGCTTTTGCATTGCTACTCCCAGCATTTGTTGCAGATCTGTTAGTGTTTGTCAATAAGGCAAAGATAGTACATTAAATTATGCTTGACACGTCTTCTAAAAACAAATTCTCATTGTTATTCTAAACAAATGACCGTGGCATTGGATGCTCAGTTGTTCCCAAAAGTGTCATTACCCTATGAGTATTGTTTTAATGATAGTAAGATATGAATACAAACATTACTGGAGAAACAGTTGAATAGGCTGAGCTAGTTGTAATTATATCCTGTCTTTTATCCTTTTCAAAACAGGCAGCACCTAATGCAAAAATAATATTAGCAAATAAATATGTTATTAATGGTGTTTTGACACATGGCTGTGTCTGTAGGATGCCACCTGTCTGGATGTGTGTCGACATTTATGATATATACCAGCATTGTTATAGTCAACATCCTTCTCTCTGAGGAAGCATTTTAACATGAGTGTTAATGACTTAAGAAGCTGTGAAATTCAACTCTCTGCAGAAATAAAATATCTGTCGCTGATAACATTGTCGTCTGTTTCTCCATCTACTTCATGTGCCACATGCTAAATTGTCTGATGGGCAACGGTAACAATTGCTTATCACTCATTTGCAGAACATTAACTGCTGTCTCTTTTCCAATGATACTCATCCTTTGTACATAGTGTTTACAGATTAAAAAATGCCTTATTTGTATGTCTATGTCTAGACTGTAAAATATTGCACTCAAGCTTTCAATAGGGCAATGACATGGTGGTGCAAATGGTTAAACCCTTGCTTGTTTAAACTGCATGTTTTTCAGGAACTGGATATATGATGCATATTCCCTGGGATTTAGGCCAAACATGTTTTCGAGCTTTCCTGTTCTGTTCTTCTGTGTCATGTGGCCTTCATAATTATACACAATATTGTCTCTCTCTTGTTGGTCATGCCCATGCATCCCTGCTCGGCCCATCGACTTACTTCTCTGGGATTGCTGGAAGTTTCATAAACATAAAACCTTTGTGGATAAAAAATAATTACACAGAGTAACAACTTTTACCCACCAGATTAAACACACAGTAGCCCAAAGTGGGTAGAAAACCGCCCAATCTAGCAAAACTGAAAATTATATTAATGCATATTTGAGACCCCTTTTACATGCTTTCCATTTTAAGTCAACCAGGCACCAACTCACTGACTCTAATGTTAGCTTGATTACATAGCCACAGTTGACAAAATCTGCCTGTGATGGCTGTCATTTCATCTGACAACAGTTGCTGACTGGAAATGAGAAGAGTGCATTTGCAGTCCAACATTAAGGACTCATCCCTTCAATAATTACTAGGATTAGGATGAGTGGTAAATCTGCCACCTTTATCATTCTAAAGTACATATGTGCAGTGCAAGAATGAAAGCTGGATAGTTGTTACTATTTAGTTGTAAATAAGTACAATTTCTAAGAGACAGGATTGCAATTATAATGGTTTTTTGTTGCAGTTGTGGCTTGGTTGGTAAGTCATCATCCCTTGTACTAATAATATTTAAGTGTTGCCCACCATTGATACACAGTTTAAGGAACTGACACCTGTCATGTCATGCAGCAGTGCAGGAATCAAAAGAGTGATCTATGTTTGAGTCAAAGAAAGACAGCACCTACACTCATATCTGGTTAATTCAAACTAAATATTTAAATAATTATCTGTAAAATACACAGATAAAGTAATCACCTGTTGACATACCAGTGAACAATGAATGAATATGAAAGGCAGGTCCAAGATGTACCCAGGATGAAAAAAGACAGGAGAAGTGAGTGATATTCTCCAGTGCAAGATCTGTAAAAAAAAAAAAAAAAAAAAAAAAAAAATATATATATATATATATATATATATAACTTTAAAGTCTCCTGTAGCTTAAAATAGTAAATTCTATTAGCAATGACACTGCCTAATGCAATAATACTATATGCAAATTCAAAATATATTTTCTTACGGAAGCTGTCAAATGTATGGGTTCAATTATGTTGCATGTAATTTACGTTGTCAGTGCACCAACTCATTCTTCCACTGTCCCTGCTCTTCAACAGTTAAAAATGACAAAGACAGCACACCTTTATTGTGAAGGTTTGAGAGCTTTACAGTGAAGACCATAGATCACTTCATTTTAATAATTCATCTGATGAATAATGTAATATGCATAATCATTTAATAAAGTAGATATTCATGAGCTTCTTATTCTCAATCTTTTCTGTATGCCACAGGACAGCAAGATGTGTTTTCTTATATCACAGGATCGTGTCCAGATATCAAAGAAAGATCATGAAGCTTCTAAAGCGAGAGCTTGATGATGGAATAATGACCTGCTTCTCCCCTATCTTGTAACCAAACTATACAAACACTGTGCGCTACTCTATTCCTCTCTCCCTTTTCAAATCTGATTTGACAATATAGACCCTCTCTCATGATNNGGTTTGGTTCACTGCACATGCAAGCAGCAGAAAATCAGCCACATTTAAATGCAGTTTCAAGGGAGCATGAGGGAGAATGATGACGGGCATATTTCTAAGAAAAGAATTGATATGAAGAACACTAAATAAATGCAGCTGTAAATGCATCTCTCACAGACTGTATTAGTCTTCAAAGTATTATGGTCAAGGTCTGCAATTTATGAAGACATCTAAAGATATTTAACCTATATTAAGTTTACAGTGGTGGCATATTTGCAAAATGATGCTTCACAAAACAGAAAAGAGTAAGGAGATAAAGAAGAAAATCAAATCATAAATCAAACATATACTTATTTATTCATTTATGATATATGCACTATAAATCTCAAAAACAGGTCAATTTCACTCACAGATCAAACTGGGTGTACATGTTTATATTTTAGCCAAGTGTAAGTAGCTACAAAGGGATGTTTAGAGATGGGTGGTGTGTGTGTGTCTTTACTATCATTTTCATGTATGTTTAGTTGTACACAAGGTACACAAAATAACACAAACACAAAGTACCTAGCAATATATATACACAGTACCATGCCTTCACCACATTATGGCAGCTTCAGACTGTGAAAAGCTGTCATACTGTGTATTTCCTGAACTACTGAACATTTCATCACTTTGGAACGCTTCCAGGATGAAAGTTATGGAGAAAGCATAATTCTTCTTCAAACTGCTGATTTGGGAGGCTCTGCAAGGCTTTCCACTTACAATAATACTGGTGTTCCAAACAACACACATGGGTGTCTTGATGTCAAAACATGAGAAAATAGAGCATAGAGCCAACAGTTGTGTTTTAAATCTGGAATCATACATTATGGGTTGAAGATCTATTGGCTTTCTTCAAAACTGTTTTGATGTATAAATAATCCATGACAATACATTAAACTCTATCACTTTTCTCACTTGCTTATTTGTGAGCTCTTGAATGCATTATGTCCCTGACTTTGGTGAAGAAGCTTGCAAATAGCAGTTCTATCAAAAATACATTTTGTGAAGCTAACAATCCTGTCTTTTTATGTGCTTAGTCTTGTATGGGTTTTGACAACAATTCTCTTGACTGTTGGTTTTAACTCAAGATTTAGTGGTCCAAAAACTTCAAATAGCTAGCACCTACTGATTAATTGCAAGAGTCCCCTATTGCTTTGAAAACTGATAAAGGTATGTGTTTCTTGAAAATGAAAGTAAGATGACAGCTAGAAAGGCAAGTCATCCTTTAATGGATCCACTTCCTTGACCTTGAGGTCTTTTTCTATAAGGGATTTCTGTTATTTTGTACAAGCTTGTATGCATGTCTGTTTATAATTAGAGCATGAAAAAGGTGTGTGTGCAGCAATGGGGCCAGGTAGCACACTAGAAGAGACTGCCTTTGGGAGCTGTAGTCTCCCTGATGGATGGCCTACCCACCATACAATATGCATCCCCATGCAATACCACCAACCTGGCTACTTCTAACCCATGTTCCACTGCGCTTTTTTGACAAAGGGCTCACTCTTCTCTAAACCTGAGGTGATACCACATTTGAGTTTTCATATGGATATTATCTTTACTACTGCATAGGTAATAAAGGTAATAAAATTGCTGCTGAAATGTACATTTTAAATCTAATGAAATGTTGAACATCTGACCTAAAATGGAAGAAACCAAAGAGAGAAAATGTTTCGTTGTTAGAAAGGCTTTATGCATGATCTTTTTTTTCCCCATTACCAAAAGTAGAATTCATGATTGTAAAAAGCAGAATTACTGCAACAAAAACACATTAAAGCACAACCTAATTACACAAACTTCAACCTCAAAAGGTAATAACAATTAAATAAGCTTCACTCATGTATGGCTATTGTATGAGCCTTCATAGTCCACTAGTAAATGCATTGTGTAGGTATGGTGAAAATTGAAATATATAAAATCACATTAGCAATTACAATAACTACATGTAGTGATTAGCCATACAGGCTTTGGTATGAGAATAATTATTTTGCAGTAAACAGAAGACCTGTTACAGTTACTTGCACATTTGAATTCAGTACAGGAATAAAACAAACTTCCAACCCCATAGAAAAATAGATATAGGATATTTTAGGAGACTAGAATATTTTAAGATATTCACAAAATCCCCTGACACTTTGACCAGCTGACACAGCACATATCACCAGATAGAAAAGCTATGCAAAGCAGCTCAGCAAGATATCATTAAAAAGACAACACAGCTCAGTCATCAAGGTGCTATTCACATGAAAACAATGCTTCTGTTAAACCACACTAGTAGCAGTGTTTCCGACAATTAGGGTACACTGTGAATGGCACATCATTTAATGATCCTTTAACAACCCACTTAACCAGGTGTTGTCTTATTTATTAATGTGCATATTTAAGCACACTGCATTTTCTAGTATCTGTATTGATACTATTGCTTGGATCATTTCCATTCACAGCTGGCTACTAGGCCTATTTGGTGACTAAAGTTGTTTTTTGGAAAAGAGCATGACCCCATTTCTTAATATTTTGCAGCATTTTATGTCTGTATTATATAGCGACAGTTGTTACATCACACAAAATGAAGGGAGAGAGAGAAACACAGACATTGCAGTAACAGTATGTGGCATGTATCTTAACCAGCTGTCTACCAAAGAGCACCAACACTGGTATTGTAAAGCTGTCTCAAGTAGCAGTTGTCTAAAACAAGATGCCATCGTACAAACACATTGTGACTAAATAGTACAGGGACAATGGAGACGAACATTAAAGTGTCACAACATTAAACATGCATTGCAGAACTGTTGAAAATGCAATGTGACTGTCTGATCAGACAAGGCTGTATATTTGAACAAAACCATTTATGAGTGGGATTCAAAATATATGTGAAAAGATTAGTGTCTGAGCATTGTGGTAGCCAAAGGGTTAGGGTTCAAACCATGAACTACACGTTATTTCCCTGTTTATTGAACTAGACTGGTAGTAAACCCTTGAAGTTGAACCTGAAGTTTGCTTTCACAATAGGAGTTTGACACATCTAGTGAAATGTCTAAGATTAGCAATAATTTATACATCTTGAATTTAATTCTACATGCCTTCTGTATTTACATTCAGGGTGTTTAACAGATGTTCTTGTTCTTGGGATTTGTTTGTTCAATGACTAGACTCTCTTAACTCATCTTAACACATTTAAAAAATAAAAAACAAGTTTGTTAATGTTTGCTTCAGTAAATTTTTATTTTTTTCATTTACAGCTTCTGTGTGCAATTTGAGAAGAACAACATAATTATGATATTGTAAATAAGAGTTTGCAGGTTAGAGTATAGTTGTGTATCTAAATGTATTCATGTGTATTCTTAGATGGGCTTATTGGATATATAAGAGGATTATGTGTGGAGACAAACCCTTTCCTGGGATCCCGTCTGGCAGACTCCCAGATAAGTCTTCAAGCCTGTTGCTGAGCAGCTCTGCATTTCACTGGATCATGTTGCTATATCATGCCCACCAGATCCAGAGCATTTCCAGGTGACTTTCACTTATCTCCAGTCTTGGTCTGACAATGCCAACTCCATCCAGGCCAGCCCAAAATCCCTCATGGAGTCAACCAAGCCTGCTGTTTCAGACACCCCATAGACCTGATTCCCAGTCAGCTAACCTTCAGGATGCTGATCTTCAGCTTGCTCCTGGAATTGTCAACTTCCAGTCTACCTCTGCATGCCATTGCCTGATTATTCCAGGTCCGACCCCAGCTCCCAGGTACACCATCAAGTGCATGAACTGGCCAGCCATGAACCCAGTAGATATGCTAAATGAACTTACATATCCTTTAGAGTGATTTTCTGCCTACTGCCATGAGACTTCCAGTGTTAAGTAGATGAATGCAGCTTTTCCACAGGCATATCATACTTGTTCTATTAACTTTAACTATTACCTGATATGAAAGATATTGAGAACATTTGCTACTGATTGTGTTTTGGCTCTGACTGGTACCCTAAATGTACTGCCTGATCTGCTATGCTTATTGCCTTTACTGTCCTGCCTTTAGAGTCTCCTCTCTCCTGCATCAAGAAGGCTGTATTACCCAGTGCCACAATCTCTACTGTCCAGTGCATATCAACTCAGCCCTTGGTTTCCCCATTCTAGCCCTAGCTACCAGTCTTCTGAGGCTGTGCTGAAGCAATCCATGCTTCTGTGCTTGCTGACTCCTTTTCCTGCTGGGCCACAATAACCTGAGCTGCAACACTCCCTATTCTGAGTGGCAGTACTTTTTTTAACTAAGTACTATTCAGTTCAGTCTTGTTAAATACTTTTGTATGAATTGTTTTGCTCTGTTTTTGTGCATTGTGCATCAGTTCAGTTCTACTCAGGTCAACCTGTCCTCAAGGCTGAATAAACAAGTATTCTTCCAGCTATAGTCTCCAATTAACAATTCACCTATTCCATTCTTGTGAAAAAATGTACCTGCATACATGTTGAAAACTAAATTTTCACCAATACTTTTCAGGCAAAATTCAAATTATACTGACATTTTTTTTATTAATGTCTGGCATGATGGTACTTGTGCTCAGGATATTGCTGAAATGTTCAAATAGACATAGCAGTCCATTCATAGAGATGAGCTGTCTGTGGTCAAGGGCAACAGCAGTGATAGAGGTATACTGCTCTCCACAGCATTATGCTAATCTAGTGTCTCCACTGGGAAAGTGTTTATTAAATTGATGAATAAAGCCCTCAGTGTTTCAATCCCTTTCGTTTCCTCTTTATGAATTGCAATACTATTCTGTTAATTTTTTCTCATAATTTGGAATTTGTGCATCACTTGACTTTCAAGGAGACAGAGATCAGTTATTATGATACAAGTTATGCCATGGTGAAGTTAGATGTAAAATACAACTAAAGCATTAAGCTGATGTTCCAAAGGAAATACTGAAAAAGGCCAAGATTAAAACACAATTTGGGTCCAGAACTGTTCATTCAGTGTGCACAAATTACTAGGGTTGCACCAATTACAAAGATGTGCAAGTGCTATATCACTATTGGGGCACTGTGCACACCTCTTTGATTTTTTTATATTTTAAAATGATATTTGTGTAACACTGACTGACCTTTATCAGTAGTGTATGAAAAGGTTTTATGTTCATGAATAAAGACTACTTAAAGTTAATGTAGAAAATTGCTGGTATTTATCATGTGATTAGGCATACCCCATAAATACCTGTGCATCATTTGCTTTTTCTTTGTCATTGAATCTCCAAGACAAAATACCAGACCTGAAGCTTCTTATGTTTCAGAAGTATAACCCAGTTAAATGTCATGGTGAAGATAAAATTAAAGAATTGGCTCATTTTCTATTTAACATTTCCTTTTATCTATGGACAAGAGAGACGTGACTAGCCAGTCTGAACCTCCCGATAGGCCAAGTCCCACCCCTATCTAACGTTGACTGACGATTTATGATGAAATTACTGGCTTCTAGCAAGTCATAGAGAAGTTTGTGGCGCACATAAAATAATTCTAAGCTCTGCAATTGGATATTTCATGTCAAAATGCACCCTGGGAGACAAAGTTAACCTTTGCCCTGAAGTTTCATTGAAAACAGGCTTACCTTCACTTTTTATCAAAGAACCAGCTATATTCTAACAGTTGTAAATCATTTGAACTAATGATTAAACTGGGATTTTCAACCCAATCTAAGTCGTAGAAAGGTTTCGACTGTGAGTCAGAGCACTTTTCACAATTAAAAAGGGGAATTTTTACTTCCAGAACCAAGGAAGCCAGAAATAGCTTTAGCTATACCCGAACTCTAATCAGCAAATTTAAGTTAATAAAAGCAGTAGTTTAAGAAGTTACCTCAGTTAGATATACTCATCACAGTGAAACTTTTTCATTAAGATAGCATAAAATAGATCAGGATTTTCATTTACTTTTAATTTAGGAGTGTGCAGTCTCAGTAAGCTAACATGGACTACTACCCTGAAAAATGTTGAAAATACTGAAATCCTGTCACTTGTGCAACTATATAATATAGTGACTGATAACTGCCTTAAAGAAAAGTAATTAAGCTTGAGCTGTAGTTGCTCGTTAATCAGGAAAAAATTAACTTTAACTCTAATTAAACAAAGAACAATTATTTCAGTACAATTACAGGAACTCGTCCTCATATTTGAGAGTTTATTTATTTTAACAATGCACCTTATCTTACTTTGAGACTTTTTAAAAATTTTAGATAGTGTGATTTTACAGTGTTTTGGCAAGTCAAGCTCTATGTGAAATGTATTTTATTTTTTATCCTAGAGAAAGGGGTCTAACTGCAGACTTGCAGCAGGAAGCCACTTCCAGTGCATATCCCATCTCAAGCCTGTGTGCAATGTGAGTCCCGGAAATAACAATGTTGCTGTTTTTTTTGACACTTCTCCTGGTCATGTGCATTATATCTAATAAAGCCACTGATAAATCAAACAGCAGATCGACTGACTATAGGTGTCGCCATGTTTATAGTGTTATCTGTAATAAACTAGGGATTAAATTATACCAGGAGCATTTGTGAGATGGTGTACTACTCAAATGGTCTACACTTTTATGAACTAAACTAAAAATATACATTAAATGACAACTTTGGTCATTTTCAACATGCAGCACTGTTGCTCTAGTTACCCAAGACATGCCTTTACTGAAGACATGAGAAATTTTGATCCGTTTGTTTGATCTGTTCATTTTGTTTACATCTCTGCCTTCCAGTAGTCCAAACATGTCAATCCCCAATGATGTGCTTAGGCCAGATCAATGGCATGTCTCGGGTAGCTTGAGCAATAGTGTTGTATGTTGAAAATGACTGAAGTTGTCCTTTAATGTGTTAGAAAGCATAAAGTCAGTGCATGTTTGGCTGTTGCCATGGTGACTGTGACTAGCCTTCATCTAAAAAGTTGTAACATAATTATTTATAATCAGTAATAGGCTGTATTGTTTAGAGAGAGAAACTGTAATTATTATCAAAATAGGATATATATTTAGTATTTTATGATTTATGGTATATTTATGATTTACTGTTACATTTTGTATAACTGTTTCCATGTTAACTAATGCTACCAAATTATGTTATCTTGTTTACAGATCACACACACATATACACATGCCTGTACACACATCCTCTGTGTCAATCAACTGTACATACTGAAGAGGAATTTTGTAATAAAATAATCAACAAATGAAGACCTCCAGTTCCCTGTCTCTCTGATCAAAGCAACCTGTCCATATTACCGCTTCAACCAGCGAACAGTCACTTCACATTGACCTTAACATTACTTTTTTGTGTTATGTAGGATAGACAACATCAAAAGTATCCCAAATTTAAGAAACTAACAGTTTTCACATTATAATGTTGATGAATTAAACATGAATCCACAACAAAGTGCTTCTTCCAAAATTGATCACATGATTTTATTTTGAAGTTTCTTGTGCGTACTTCCTGTTCCAACTGGCCTCACACTTGAGGTAAGCTTGGGATGTAAGCCTGCACCAGAAATGGCTTCACACTGGAGGTTTGCAGTTAGATCCTCTTGGAGTGGGGACAGCTAATCAGTCACTGGATGGAGAAACTGATCCACCAATTGGTAAGCAGTGGTTGGAACGATCTGCCAGTCCTCCTCCTGCTTTCACACAAACATACACAGAGCATGTTAATAACAGACCAGGTAATATCACAATATCACAATTGTCAGTCAGTCAGCTGGACAAAGTGTTGCAGAAAACCACATTTTTGGAAACTTCCTGCTTAGGCAAACCAACCAGCATCCTATGAAGGTGAGACAAAAGTTCAGAGAGTACTCGGTTTCTGAAATCATAACAACAGCAAAGTGCAGTTGTAGAAAAATTGGGCAAACCCATGACAGTGATGTCTACAGTCTAAGTGATGCTGTCTATCGTCAGTCCAAACAACATTCAATCAGCAGTCAACTGCAGTTTATTTAGCAGCTGAGGAAACATGGTAGACTGCCACCACTCACTTCATCTCTTCCATGTCACTTTTGGTATTTGGCATATTTCCTCTGCAGTGTTTTGCATCTTGTCAATTTCTTCTATAAAATGTAAATTCATTTTCTTCTGATTCTGCTCATGTAGTTTTCTTGATAAAACATGTTTTCCAAAATGTAAATTTGTCTTAAGCTTTGTAAAAGTGTTTCAGACTTGCAACATACTTGCAATGTTGTTTTACACAATCCAGCCACTGTAGTTTACACACAACGGAATAATTATGATGCATAACTTTACAATGTAAAATGAGCAAATAAAACAACAACAAAACCAACTGTAAGCTGTGTCTGCCATTCTAGCACCACATATCTCTGTTGCCCTTCCTTTAGAAAAACGTAATTCGCACAGCCTCACTTTGGGAGTCATTACTCAGGTCCTAAAATATCTAATCAGAGCTTGACAAAGTAGGAGGAGAGGGAGTACAAAAAAGGAATGAAATCTAATTCATTAAAGTCACTGACCCAAATAGAATTAACCAGTGGCCCAGGGTAACCAAGTATGCGTGAACCTTCAAATATTAGCAAGGTGCTCAGAGCTCTGAAGGTGGCATAAGGGGAAAAGGTTGAAACAATTCAACAGTATTTTAGCTAATGAATCAGAATAATAATGGTTTTATCTTTTTAACTTGGCTTAGCAATTGCCAGAAAGCTGAATCAATGGGCTACAGAGTAAAACTGATATTGAATGGTGACAGTGCAGCTTCTCCATAAACGCTTGATTAACCATTATATAAGATCAGAACATGCTAATATTGTAGTGTAGAACTATTGGGCTATGTCACTAACAAAACAAACTTCTGTGATGTTGAAGAGTGCTGACTAGAAGTAATTGACAAATGAACTGCAGAATGCATTTGGACCAAGAAGCTGAAATAGCACTAAAGTACATTAATTTTCATTTGATCAATTCAAAAATTGGTTTAAAACTCATTGTTCATTTACCTTTCATGGATAAGTCATTTCCTCATGAAAACCATTCATTTAAAACACATCACTGTGCTTTTCACCGTGAATAAAATATGTATTAGAATCAGTTTCATGTAGGAAATACCAACCATTTATAACTATTATTATTGTCATATTGCTATAATATTGCATATGATAACATTGTGTATCATCATTTCTCTCTCTCTCTTTTTCACTCCCTCTGTGTGTTAATTGATGACCTTGGCATGTCTGTCTTCTTAGCCACTGACTGATCAGCGTAATCAGCGAGATCATTATTAGCGAGATCAGTAGCTCCTCCACTCCCATTCACTGCTATTCATCACATCAAGACTTAATTGGATTGCTAATTGATGTGTAGAAACCCATGTAATTGCACTAAAAGGCACTTTCTGCTAGCCTGCAATGCAGGAGGGGGGTGGAATACACTCAAGCTGCCAGGCACACAGTCTATCCAAAACGGTCACATGGTCAAACATGTGACATGTCTGACCATGTAAAACGTGCGTGCTCAAAGAGTGACAATGTTCACCTGCCATCACAATTTACCACACACAGATAAAGAGGCTGATTGAGACCAATTGAAACACTGACGATGTAAACATGAATCCACCTTACAAAGACAGACACACACATGCACAGTGGTTCTGGCTGTGCTATAAATCTCAAAGGGAAAAAAAAAATCCCTCCACCTTACGACACTCGTTAATACCAAAGGGGCTCTACACTGTAGTCTGTGAGAATTATACCAGCTAACTGATGGCATGCAGTTTAAATTAACATGGTCGATCAACCACGTAATGGACCACAATGAGACGCCATTCAGACTGGAACTAAAGGATCCTTGATGTGGCAGCTAGATAAAACAGAAATCTAATCTCAATTAAGAACAAGTTCTCTTCATTAAAGTCATTACTGTATTCCCATAGCCCCAGTGGAGCCAACCCATTCTGTAATTTTTTTTTTTTTTGTCCCTAAATTCAGATTTGCTTTATTGGCATGTGTGTCACAACAAAAAATAATCAATGAAACAAAATAACATTAGTAATCACATTAAGATTGCTATTATATATAAAAGAGAGAAAGAGAGAATATATATACACATATGTATATAGCGTGGGTGTGTATGTATGTGTCATTAAATATTAAACTAAAGGGTTCAGTTTGTTGAATACATGTTCTTTATTTCCTTATTTTATTAACTAACTTCTGTCTCAATCTTACCTGTTGAACTATGATCATGTTTTCTTTTGCTTGTGTTGATTTTTTCTGTTCCTACTTTCTATCTCTGACAGTAGAGAGATATTCTGCTAATTCATAATCTCCCTTCAGGGTCAGGAAGCATTGCAATCTACTTTGGCTATTAGTTTCTTCTTCCCATTGCTTCAGACAGGTTTCGTTACACTGCATTATGATTTTGTTTCATCTGAATGGTGTTTTTAAAGCAGCATGTGAGACTGGTCAGAGTGTGTCTGAGAGGGGGTAGATAGTAAGAGCTAGTCTGTAGCATTTGCTAAGCAGCTGCTTAATGTAGGAAGTGATTTAGTATTCACTTATTTTCTACCATTCGCTTCATTTTTCAGAACATCTCCATGTTTCATACATTGTTTCTCTGTCACCTTTCTGTGACATCTTTTTGTACTGAGATTGTTGCAATCATCTCTGCTTCAAAATTTGTTAGGTCTTCAAAATGTTCTAAATGAAATTGATAAAAATGCATTCAGTTTTATGTTACATATTGGCATTTAGATGTTTATTTTTTCTACATTACGCTTATACACTTGTTTGTATATCATCACTCCATGGCAAGTTTGCTCCCTTTTTATAATAATATAAAGGGACATGTGACATTATTCTGGCTCAGTGATACGTGTCATGTATTGACACCCAGTGTGACTGTTATTAATACATGGAGATGCCAGGTGACATGTACCTGGCGCTTCAACATTCCTTACTTGCTCTAGGCTGATTAGATTATAAAATAGAGGGAGGGTGGAAGTAGCGCAGATCACATTTGTCCTACCCAGTGCTTTGGATATGTGTCAAATACACTTTTTTTATAATTTCTTGTAAATGCATAGGGTCAGAGAGTATATATTATCATGCACTATAGGTGGATGTGTTAGAGACTATGAGAGACAGGGACAATCAAATTCCCAACTTTCATCTCATTAAGGCTGCACTTAGAACAAAAAACTATCTGGTGAATTTTACTCGTGTGATGTGGCAAACCAGGTGGGATCATAAACATGAGCTGTGGGAGCAGTTGCAGTCCACAATGTTATTTATGCAGCTTCATAATACATATTTCATCATCTTTTTGCCTCTGTCACTGTTGTTATACACGTCTGCTTCTGTTGGTATGATTCTGTTCTCTAGTTATAACATACAATTATATAATAAGCAATATTACCAGAGAGAAAAGTCAATACCCCTCCGTCTCTCAAGCTGACTAGACATTGGAAGGCCATGCAGTCTCGCAAGTCAGAGTTCAGTCAGATTAAAAAAGACATATCAATTTGTCACTGGAAGTGAATGTGCCTCACCCCAATCTACAAAGACATGAATAGCAAGTAAATTTTGGCCTTACTGCACCATTA